>CAIGQQ010013414.1:0-15651 GCA_903798035.1 Danio albolineatus
TTTTCAAGGTATACTGCAATTTGAAAAGTCAAGGTTTTAAAACCGCTGAAATGTTCTGCTATACCGTTCCTTCAGTATATGTAAGTTTTTTTTTTTATTATTATTATTTTTTACTTTAGGTGTCTTAGGACAGCAGTATCTCCAGCAGAAAAACTTTTTAAATAGTAAATAAATCTGTGTTTTTGAAACAAATGAAGACAGCAGAAGTCAATGATTCATTTGAATGATTCAGCCTGACATGTTTACTGCTCCAAAATATTATAAAAGTTTCTCAAAAGAAAATATATTGTGTTCAGAGGGGGAAAAGTGTTTGTTTTTAACCCAGACATTATAAAAGAATATATTTTAGAGCAGTAACCACAGTACAGTGAAACCGTGATGTTTTTATTCAAGGTTATCATACCATCAGAATCTTATACTGGCCCATGCCTAATGCCGCTTGATGTTGCAAAGCCATATTTTCTATTAAACAACAAATAAATAAACAAATGTATGAGTGTATTGAATTATAAGATTCCCAAATATCAGTCCGTTTGCTGAAACACAGAAAGTTTTGGCCAAATTAAGCCTCAAAATCACCCCAGAATGGATGAAAATGGCCCAACAGCACACAAGGGGAAAGGTGCGCATTCCAGCCTTTATGCAGATGCTGTACAGGTATGTCTCATGTCTGCGAGGCAAATATTCAGCTGTTACCCCAGAACTTTTTTTCTGATGCGTTTACCAGTCAGGCACAGAATGAACAAGTGTTCCCTGTCTGCTTTACACATTTTAGAAAAACATTTTGTTATAATTATGAAAATATACAAATAAAAATAGGAAATGTGAACAAATATCATTGGGATCTTGTAGCCAAGACACCCCGTTGCAGCATCTCTGAGACTTATGCTGCAACGTACTTCTCTGGTCAAGTATGCATCTCTAACTCTTTGATTTATTGAGTAATGGATGTTGTATTTTTACAGTATCATCTCTGAATTGGCTTTCTGATTATTTTATTATATAATTGGTATAATACAGTTTTACCTGACAAATAAAATGTAAAGTTTTGACTCATTCTGAATTCTCCTGAAATCTTTTATATCCAGTAGATTAAGTGGAGTCTGCTCTAACTTTATGATTAGACTTTCGATTTTAAAGGCACATTTGACTTTACGGAGCCATTTTGGCACGACAGCATGGAGATCTTTAACCTGTTAAACTCTGCGTGCCCTATACTGGGCAAAACATGACATCATCAGGAGAATAACTATAGTTTTTAAGAGGTCTGTCTGTATCAATAACACCACATGACCCACTGAGTGAAAGCTTAGAAGGTCTATTTTCAACTGATATACATCACTTTGATATTTGTTGTACTGTAACGAAGTTATTTACTCTTATTTTACACTATGCCGACCGCTCTTATTGTGTACATGGTTCAGTATGCATATTTTTCATATAGCTCATATACAGTATGACACACACGAGCAAGTCATACATCAAATGAAAGCTCTCATTCCCAACAACAAGGATATACTGTTATTTTTGTTGATTTACAATCACTTATCCAACAGTCTTTGAATGAATCATAAGGTATAAACTCCTTTTTTGTAAATATACAAAGGAAATTATTGATTATTTGCTCCGTGAGCGCCAGCAAATGGCACAGATAGCCAAACAAGCTGTATCGTCTTTTACCTTAGGTTCTCCGCGACAAAACGAGCCCATTTTCAGCGTTTTCTGAGGTTGTGTGCATGAGTAATCCCCTGCTATGTCTCGTAAGTGCTAAACGCAACAAATTAGGGTCATGATATTCCAAAATTTGGGAAAATATGATTACGTTAAATAATTATTGCATACTACATGATAAAGACAAAAAAATTTTTTTTTAGTGTCTCCTGACATATGCTGGTAACAATCAAAACTCTCTGTAGTTTGATAGAGCACAGGGCCTGAGTTGTACACTTTCTAAAACGGGCTTTGGGACAAAAAACTAAAAGCAGTTTAGGTTGAGATAGTTCATCATAGGACAGACAACATATCTAATAATATTTATCACTTACAGCAGTTTTTTTTTGTAATTTCAAAGGGATTTCTGTAAAATGACGTTGAGATATTGGATTTATTGCTCTGTATATGGGTATGGGGAGACTTTAAAATTAGGTAGGCGGAAATTAAGAAAAATGGCATTTTTCCTCCTTGCAGTTGGAATAGAATAACTCCTACATACATTATTATAAAGACTAATTTCCAGTAGTTTGCTGACATCAGCTGGAAAGAAATCAAATTAATTGCAGGACGCTGGAGCACTCAAGGGCTGAGTTTTACACTATCAAACTTCAGTTTATATGTTAAAAAAAAAAAAAGCACCTTTTTTGTGTTTTTATTGTAACACTGACAATATATAAAACAATTGTTAGGAATTTCAACAGTATTTTGTGAAATTTCAAAGGGTTTCATTTCAATTGATACCAAACTTTTGTATTTACTCCTCTGCTTGTGGGTATGGGAAGCTTTTTAAATCACAAGGCCAAATTCAGGCGGAATTACCCAAAATAGCCCCAGAGGTTAATCATCTAATCGCTGATTTTATCAAGTTGCATGTGCTTGGCTAAACTGACTATTCTTTTAGGATGAGTGAGCAGTTTGCAACCAGTCTATTTGAATATTAGTTAATCCTGCACCATCTGACTAACTTCAGTGTCGACATACTGTCCGTGAGAAGACACGCAAACCCGGGGCGTGAAACTAAGCGGCGTTTGGTCTCAATGAACGTATAACTGGAGTAAGGACTCAGATATGAATCAAAACTCTAAATGAAGTCATAAATGATGAATGTGATCTGTTCTTACAAATAGAAATACAGTCTAAATTTGATGATCACTTAAAATTGGAGTCAGATTAAATTCAGAGCTAAAAAACAAATATAAATAAATTCTAATTCTTGAGTTCTAGAAAAGGCTTATGGCCTGTTTCCACTGAGTGGTACGGTACGGTTCGGTACGCTTTTAAGGCCGTTTCCACTGTCTAAAAGCGTACCGAACCGTACCGTACCACTTTTTAGTCACCCTTTGCAAAGGGTCCCAAGGGTACCAAAGCGAGCCGTAAGGCGGAGCTAGACGCGCAGCTGAACACCATTGGCTTACAGAGATACATCATTTGCTCACGCAACAAGCAGAATGAAAACAAAGGACCCGCCATGTTTAATACACAGCCGAGAGACAATACTCCGAAATAATATCAGCATATAATAACGAGCCATGGTCGACCCGAGCTCAAACAAACCTTGTCGTCGTCTTGAACGGCCACAAAGCCGAGAGAAGAGCAGATTCTTATGGGTTACGAGCCCATAAGCGCGAGGGCGAGTGGTTTCGCTTTGTCTTGCAAAATGTTTGAAATAACAAAGATCTTAACCTGTATTATTATAAACTGGGAATGACGGAGTTACTCTCTAACGCGATAATAATGACGGAGAGGCTACATGTACTGGTGAAGATAAAAGACACAGATGAGAGGTTTGCACAGACGGGGCTCTATTTCGTATTGTTTTTGAACCTAAATGAGGCATACATGTCTGCTGTGTGTAGTTTTTCTGTAATTTGCTAACATCGGAGACTGTGTGGGGCTGTATGTGTTCATATATGCTGCATTTATTTATTTATTTGATATAATCGCGGACTGTAGGCTATTTCGCATCATTGATCTGCAGTTATAATCAGATCATGTTCAGTCAGTAATGAACATTTATACACCAGTGTTTATGTGTATAATAAAGCATCTGTTTTGTGAGAAGTGCTTCTCGTATGATTTGTGAACGGCCCATAAAGCTTTACTGTAGACATTTCCTCGAGCGAAAATGACGTCGACAAACTTTCTGTCGTATACCACGCCCACCAATAGAGTACCCTTTTGCAGTGGAAACGCAAGCCTGATAAAGGTGACCCGTACCGACCTGTACCGTACTGTACCACTTAGTGGAAACAGGCCATTGCATGCATTTAACCTTTGACCATGCTGTTAGTTTCGTCATTGAGCTAATAGATGGACTTCTACACTTTCAAATCTGTGTCTTATCAATATGACCAAACTGACTTTTATGATCAATTGTGTAAGAAATTCTGAAAACTGGACTGACAGATTCAATTTACTATAACTTCTATGTTAAGCGGCTTTGATACAATTTACATTGTAAAAGATGAATTGAATTGAATCTTCTTAAATGTGTACACATTAATGGACCAAACAAAATATGATCTGATTTATTTTACTTTTAATTTGCCTCAAAATGACAGTGTGTGTAGCCAATGTTTCCAGTGTCTTTTCACTTTCCAGCTTTTGATGAGAGTTTTTAAGACTTAATGAAAACTAATGTTTTATCTATTTATTTCAGATCTAATTGAAGAGAACGAGGGGAGTAAAGAGGAGGAACATCATAATCAAAATTGAGGAAAAAACTCATTTACAGACTGATGGCATTTTGAAAAGGAGAGACAAGAATCGCTTCACCTGCACTCAGTGTGGAAAGAGTTTTGGAAGAAAATGTGATCTTAAAATTCACATGAGGATCCACACTGGAGAGAAGCCATTCACTTGCACTCAGTGTGAGATGAGTTTCAGCCAATCAACTCACCTTAAACAACACATGAGGACCCACACTGGAGAGAAACCATTCACGTGCATTCAATGTGGGATGAGTTTCAGCCACTCATCTTCCCTTAATAACCACATGAGGATCCACACTGGAGAGAAACCATTCACATGCACTCAGTGTGGGAAGAGTTTCAGCTGCTTATCATCCCTTAAACAACACATGAGGATCCACACTGGAGAGAAACCATACACATGCACTAAGTGTGGGAAGAGTTTCAGCCACTCATCATCCCTTAATCACCACATGAGGATCCACACAGGAGAGAAACCATTCAAATGCACTCAGTGTGGGAAGAGTTTCAATCCATCAGCAAACCTTAAAGGGCACCTTTGAGGAAAAATCTACTTTTTAAGCTGTTTGGACAGACGTGTAGGTATAATGTATAGACCGTCATATTGGGGTGATATAAACACACCCTGCCTTTTTTTTTTCAATTTAACAACATAAAAATGGTTTTGAGACCGACTGCGACTTGACGTAGGAGAGCGGTCCCCCCGCCACCAATATTGATTGACAGGCGAGTTACCATATCCTCAGTTTGTTATTTCATGTCCGCCGTATTTTAGCGTGTGAGTCAAAGCGATGTCACTGAAGAAACACCCTTGCTCTATTTTTGGACGTAAGGCTCATTGTCTTCCTGCGAATGAGCAACAGAGATATTACGTTGAGTGGCCGTTTGCGCTGAACACACAGTGAATGCAACATAGGCCTATAGAGATTCAGGCCATTACAAACAGCTGATCCCCCGAGTCTTTCAGCACTCTCTCCAAAACACTCGATGGATCTCGGCTGGCGGATCAACATTCACCACATGATCGCTCTCATCGGCGCCATTGTTTGTAACTTTAGGTGGGTTTGCAAACGTGTACTTTTCATTGTGTCTTCCTTAAACTTCAGTCGTTTGCATTTCCCGCAGTCACTGAAGCTCTCTGTCGTCTCCAGGTGCGGCTGGAAAGTGAGAGCGCGTTGCCTTGCGTGCGCGTCCCTCCATTGGAAGTAACGAACTTGCCTTCGTCATAGCCTCAGTCAAAGTTTATCCAGTGTGTGTGGTTATTAGTCTTGGTGTACAAGCTTGAAACTATAAACTAGCACACAGCATAACTTTGTTTAGTTGCCGCAGTTTTGTTCCGTGCAGAAACACCGTGAGTTCCGTGATTTAGGAAGAACAACAGGTATTAAGTTTTACAATATTAATACACTGTGATGATCCCAGGACTCCAGATTGGAGTATGTGGTAAATCTTGATTGGATGCCTGCATTACTCATCAATAGGTATATAAAAGTTGTGCTAGCTACCCCAGAATGCTGTGGCTACTCTGGAGTCCTCATGTCAAGACCTGCCATCTCATTGACTCTTTAACCTCATGGTTTTGTTTTGTATTACTTTTATCATGTAGTTAAAGTGTTGTTGTGATTATATCCTAAGTTATTTGTCTTCATTATTTTCCTCAGACATTTGTTGGTTGCTTTGATTGTTCTATGAGTTGCATTTTATAATAAATAATGTGCATTCAGGCTATTTTGTTGGTTCATCTCTCTTTTATATTGTGACTCAAACAAGCAGGTCATAACACTTTGTAAAACATGCCCGGTTGTATCCGAGATCTTGTCCTTTTAGTCATGACCATAGGTGAGAGTAGGAACTTGGATTGAGCAGTAAACTTCACCACAACAGACAATCACATCAACTGCATTAGTGCTGCCGCTGCACTGATCCATCTTTTATTCTCACATTCCATTTGTTTTAAAAGTTTGCATTGATTCTCCAAATGAGTGAACTTTAAATTAATTTAATCTGTATGTAATCTAAAAAATAATATATTGTTTAATTTAAGTCACTTGAGAGAAATAGTTAGGCTATAGCATATTACAATTTTGTTGTCTACATATGATATTACTGTAACGAGGGATGTGACACTGACAATGTAGGTGAGGATCTAAACGCAGGGTTTTATTAGAATGGTCAGGCAAGCAATGATCAACACAGGAGTAAACAGATGTATACGGGCAATCCAGTATCGTAGTCGAAATAACAGGCAGATGGCCACAAGGCAGACAGAAGACAGGAGTAAAACAAGAAAACAAGACAAGGGTCGAAAACACAGCAAAGCAAGACAAAGGAAACGTATGAGATGTCAGGTAGGATTTAAATCAAACTTTGCTTATCAACACATACATAAACATGCATATACACCTATAAATTACTCTCATAAACACCTATACTATTGGATGTTCAAAACAACATATGTGAAACTTGCGCATATACATATAAACTTGACGCATGTATACACTTACATACGCACGCACACATACATAAACGCGATCCTTGCATAAATACTCACATTAACACACGCACATACATATAAACTCACTGCATGCATATACACCCACAACAACACGCGCACATACACATAAACTCGCTGCATGCAAACTCAATGCATGTAGAAACACCCAAATAACACTCGTGCAAACATACAAAATTTAATTCACAAACACTTTTATCATGAATCAGGTTATTGCAAAGCTTATGAAATAAAAAGAATGCGATTAATAGAGGTATTAAATCAGTTAAATAATGAAAATATGTGAATAAAATAATATAAAATATCAGTCAATGTTAATGGACTATATAGAATGTATAAAAAAAAGTTTTTATTTTACACCTTTTATTTTAGTTATGTAGTGACATACACAAATAGACAGATAGAACCCTTAAAGGATGTTAAAGCTGAAAAGCAACCGGAATACTGTAAACTCAAACAACTAAACTCCTCTTTTCTATTGCAAATGTTAATGAAGCCTATACCCTTCTTGTTTTTCTTCAATTACTATAATTATTATGCTTTTTATATGTATTTACGATGTGGAGGTCGTAACTGCAAGATTTTGGTATCATTTGTTACCATTTTGATTGAGAAAAAAAAATCTGATTAAAAATCTCTGTTCATCACGTCTCCTCTGGACACTCCTTTTCTGTTTAATAACTATTACTTATATCTTTACAGCGGCTGGCATCCAGCGTTTGGTGCATTAGCCTGTTTATTGGTGACTGGTAAATCCACTTAAAAAGTGCATTCCTGCCCCCTACTGGACATAAGTGTGTATCATAACCCGTGACGAATGGTGCCACTGTGACACCAATAATAAAACAAACATATTTTATTCTAAATGATGACTTGTGCAGTCGTATATTTATTAAACCCATAGCTTTCTAATAATTTAATTGCATAATAAACCTTTAATTTTGCTGGATCATTCCTTAGCGTTATTATTATATATTTTTTATGATTAGCATAATCTATTTTCATTATTCAACAGATGTAATTCCTCCATTAATTGCATTATTTTTGTTTTATAAGCTTTGCAATAACCTGATTTATGATAAATAATGATTTTGTTCATTTATGCTCAAAGGACTTTTACGCTGAAATTAAACTACTTCCTTTTAAAGTTAAATTACTTCCTTTTACACTTAGAATTCATGCACATACACATATGAAATCACTTGCATATATTTATATACACTTATTGTATATACATTTGCATGAGTCTTATTTGGGTGTTTATGCACACATCATATAAACTCACTGCATGCAAACACACCAGTACACACTCGCATATACATATAAACTCGATCCTTGCATAAACACCCATAAACTCTGACATGAATGTAAACTCGATGTGTGCATAAACACCCAAATAAAACTCATGCAAACGTATATACAATTAGTTTTGTACATGCACATATGCAAGTGATTTCATATGTGTATATGCATAAATTCTAAGTGTAAAAGGAAGTAATTTCACTTTAAAGAGAAGTAGTTTAATTTCAGCGTAAAAGACCTTTGAGCATAAATAAACAAAATCATTATCATGAATCAGGTTATTGCAAAGCTTAGGAAACAGAAATAATGCAATTTATAGAGGAATTACATCTGTTGAATAATGAAAATAGATTATGCTAATTACAATTTTTTTTATAATAACACTAAGGAATGCTCCAGCAAAATTAAAGGTTTATTAAGCAATTAAATTATTAGAACGCTATGGGTTTATTAAATATACGACTGCATAAGTCATCATTTAGAATAAAATACGTTTAATATTAGTATTTTATGTTTGTTTTATTATTAGTGTCACAGTGTCACCATTCGTCACGGGTTATGATACACACTTATGTCCAGTAGGGGGCAGGAATGCACTTTTTAAGTGGGTTTACCAGTCATCAATAAAAAGGCTAATGCACCAAACGCTGGATGCCAGCCGCTGTAAAGATATAAGATATAGTTATTAAACAGAGAAGGATTGTCTAGAGGATATAGATGGCTGGTTCGTGGGGGTTAGCTTGACCAACAATTTATTACAAATTCTACTTGCAGCAGCTTTAAAGTGCATCACATGCAGATGTCTAGATTCTGAACCTCCGTCATGTAATGTTTAGATTCAAAAAGTGTGAGAACTATATGAAATGGAACAAATATCATACGCACTGCGACTTCAAAAAACTATTTTGCTAAAGAGATGGTCTCCTCCTGTCATGCCTTTGATTTTTCAGTAACAGGCAATACTGTTTTGTTCAAGGCCACTTTTTTTCTCTCCCCACCTTACCATCTAAATCGCCCTGCAACACCTCCCACCCCTTATTTATTATTATAATTTAATTCTTTATTATTACATTTATTTGAATTATTTTATTATTTTAGTTTGTGTATATACAAGTATATATGTGTATAGGTGTGTGCGTTTGTGTGTATGTATGCGTATGTACATATATATTTTATATATTTCTTCACTTTTTCCTCTGTCTTTCTTTCCTTGTTTATATGTCCTAAGAAAGTTTTTATCTTCTTTTTCTCTACATGTATTTACAACCATTTTGTTAGCTAGAAATTGATGGACTAACATGCAAAAAACAAAACTTTTACACTGTATTGCACTCTCTGTATTGTTGTATTCTTGAATAAAAATAAGTAAAAAAAAAGCGATATAATTTAATTAAAGTAACATTTGTATACATGACAGAAATCAAAAGTCTTTGTTTCATTGCTAACAGACAGCTCGCTATAGTGTTTAATAACAATCACAGGGTCTGACCAATAAATTGAAAATCTAATCAGTTTTAGCAAAGCACAAACAAAAAACAGCATCCCTTCTAGTGCTCGAATCCACTCACTCCTTCAACTGGACTATATTAGTGGACTAATATAGGGCAGAGTGAATAAATATATAGGGGGCCATTTTGTTTACAGCACTAGTTCAGCTGATGTCCATGGTTTTCATCCTGGTTGTTCATTGGCTGATTGATGTCTGCACCTGTGCTTGATCTTGTTGACTGGTGTTGCGCAGTTAGATTCATGATTGGTTCACAGTTTGCTTTTACGGTTGATTGGCTGTTGTGTTTAAATAAAAACCAGCTGCAGTGTTTCTCTTCATCGCTGCTGTTGATGTTTTCACACTGACTGCTGAATCCTTCTCAAACAAGACACGGGTATCTTCATTTAATTACTGTTATTGTGTTGTTGAGTTTAACTTTACTTTCAGTTTACACATATACTTGATTTGTAGTTAAGAACAGGTCAGAAAAACTGTATTGTGGAGCAATGGAGGTTTATCAGGGTGTTCTGCTGCTTTTGAGTTGCCAGATTCTTCACACTCTGGGTAAATGCTGTATCTATTTTATTTTTTAAACTCCTTTTTGTCTCTTAAAACATTTTGAAGGCTCTGTTTGTTTTTCTTTGTATGGTTTTTGCAGCTTTAGACTGTACCACAATGAATGGTAACTTAAAGCAGATTGACGCTGGGTCTGGTTCAGTGGTTGGAGTGAATGATGTAAACCAAGCATTTGTGCTGCAAGATGATGTCTTCCATCCAATCAGCACATCTCTGAAGCACTTCAGTGTTGGTCCTGCTGGTCAGCTGGGGGTGAACCAAACAAACTATATCTTCAAATTGATTAGTGGCAGCTTTGTTAATATTTCAGGTATAAAACAAAGGTTTCCAATGCTTTAAAATATGTCTTTTGTTGTTATTTATTTTTTATATTTATCTGTTTTTAAGGGCTTCTTAAACAGGTGGATGCTGGAGGTGACCAGATCATTGCAGGCGTCAATATGTATGATGACATATTTTGTTTAAATATGGATGCTAACAACCAATGGCCATCCAGCACTATTCCTTGGGTTAATCTTAATGGAAAGCTGAAGTATTACAGCTGTGGACCTTACAGCTGCTGGGGAGTGAACTCTGCTGACCATATCTTTATCATGAAGGTAATGTCACCATGGTAAATGCAGTTCTTGTTTACGTGAAAATTATACTTGTTTTTCTTTGGGTTTCTTACAGGGTGTGTCCAATAATGCCTGTTCTGGGGATGGGACTTTCATAAATATTCCTGGCCTTTTGTCCATGATTGAGGTGGCAACTGATGGCAGTGTCTTTGGTGTCAACTATGAAGCAAAATTATTCCAAAGGTCAGCTGAACTGTTCTCACACGCTTTGTAACATGACAATTTTTCAAGCTTGCTTTTCTTCCTGTATATGAAACCCCGTTCTTTGTTTGTCTGCTGCAGAGTTGGTGTGAGTCGGTCTAACCCTGCTGGCACAGACTGGATTTCAATGACTGCCTGTCCCAATGGCCACAAACATGTGTCCTTTGACCTGGGAGTGCTGTGGGTTGTCTGTGTTGATGGCTCTGTCCTTAAATGTACTCTATAATCGGAATCATTAGGAGCTCCTTCATTAATGAAAACCTCAGTCATAATTGACAAACAAATAAAAGCTTTAATCTTACACTGTTTTCAGTCTTGTTCTTGCTGTCGTCTCAAACATTACTAAAGTGTATTATTGGTGTCACATTTCTTTTCTTTCAGATCCATTTAACTATTTGTATAGGGAATGAATCTGTCAGTCACTTTACCTCTGGTGGCTGTGCCTTAGATTCTTTTAGTGGTAGTAAGGATTCAAACAAGATGACCTGCACACTGCCTTCCATTCTGTAAAAGTAACTTGAAGATCTGCTTCAGTTAAATCATGTTTTACAGCTTTGAGTTGTATATTGGCATTAGCTGTGCCTACAGGGAGAAACCAATGTGCATATGGGGCTGGCTTGTACCAATTCTCAACATCATGGTATCCAAACTAAAATGAGCCAAGATATCCATGAAACTCTGCAAGAGCCTGGTAGATGCAATCCTTGAAGGTGTAAACAAGCGCGTCTGTGACATGCTCAATAATCCTGAGCTGATTGCAGCTGCAATCCTGCTTCTAAAGTTTAAAACGTATTGGACAACTGATGCTCCGTTTGTTATCACAGGCATATAAAACTAAATGTAGAGCAAACTGATTTTAGAACTAACATTTAGATGAAAAAAGGGTTTCTAGTATTGTATATAATTTTGGATATTAGGCAATATTCTTTATAGTTTTATCAGTAATGTGTGAATATTTTAGAAAATTTGTGGAATGCTGAGATAATATATTTGAAACTGAATAAGTGTGCATATGCTTTATTTTAAAAGCACTAAAAATGCTATTGAATGAAGTTAAATTGTTGCTGAAACATTTTCACATTCAAATGTGTATTGTATTGTAGGCCTTGACTTCATAAAGGGAAATATGGAGAACTCTCAGCTTACAAGTGATTCCACTTCATCAGAGGAAGAGGATTTCTTCAAGCCACTGAAGACATCTCAGGCACAACAATGCCCAGCAGTGCTTGATCTGACATGCACTGGTGATGACATGGGTGTCCTGAAAACCTTCCCCACCTCTACTGAAATTGTCATTAAGGCTCAACACTCCCCTACCTGCATGTGCTGCTTGCGAGCGTCTTTTTAGCATTACTGGCCTCATTTTCCCTATATGGGGCGTCTGCAGACTTGGATCCAGGCAGTTTTACCGCCCAGACAGCTTTACGACCCAGACAGTTTTACATCCCTGTTGTTCCTGATGCGTCCAGTAGGGGGATGAAATGTAATACATGGCTAAATAATAGATTTGAAGTCAACTCTTAAAGATTATTAAATGTCATATTCATTAATATACTTAAAAGTTAATGTATCAAAAAGTGAGTTTAAATATACAAACAACTGATACACTCACCATACTATTGCAGATATACAAAAGCCCAATTGCAAATTAATTTAGATTTAATTAATTATGAAAAGTAAAAACACACATAGTTGGATAGAGTAACGATTAACTGTAGCCTAGTTATAAGTTTTCATAAAGAGATGTGCTTTTTGTTGTATTGATTATATATAGTTTCATTCTGAAAATAACAAAATTATAACGGAAAAAATGCTTTGATAAGAATGCTGTGGTATTGACCACCAGACAGCTGCAGAATTTTTAGACAAACAATTTGGTTCTTTCTAAAGTTCCAAGGAACATTTAGCCACACCTGACAAACAAAAACCCAGACAACATTTGATATTTTTTTTACATTTATTTATTGCAACAATATCACTAGAGATTGCCAGTCTTCTATAAATGATGCTGAAACCTTGCTTCAAATTCTTCACACTCACTGAAAAATAAAGCTAATCCTTAAACATTTTCATGCTAATATATAAAAATATATAGACCAATTATAATTGAGAGTTTCTATATGTTTTTTTATGATAGTTTGAGTAAAAAATAAAATAAAAAAGTCATTTAGAACTGGATTGCATTATTAAATATTAAATGAAATTGAATGCAATACTATTTTAATTCAAATTCAAAATAAAATAAAATTTTAGATATTTTAAGATTTGTTTAGGTTTATTTCAATTTAAAGTTAATAGTTAGACATGGCTGACATCCCAGACCACTCTGGTGTATTGTATATAATCTGTGAGAAATTATATATTTTTAAATAAATCTTTAAATATATAATAATCACTCCATTGCTGAGAATAGTAACAATTTTCTAATGCCAGTACAACGTATTTGTACTTTGTATGCAACATGACCTGACAATACTGATTATGTTTTTAGAAATACAAACACATAAATCAAATTTGTATTTAACATTAAATTTATACTGCAATATATAAATATATAAATCATTAATTATTTAGAAATTGTTACAATCATGGATGACTGCCCTTGAAAAGTGAAGTTGAAGATGAGTTTCCAGTTTACTTTTCTTTGAGGGTTTATCAGTTTGTGAGGGCTGTATAAGTTTGTAGTGCAGAATGGAAAGTAGAGGAAACAGCCTGTTGCATTTGTTGACTGCTGTTAATCTCCTATCGTTCCATTTTGATGGAATTTCTAAAACAGGAAAATGAATTATATGAAAAGAGAAAAGGAAGATGGGTGTTTACAGCTTCTACAAGTTCAAGAGAGAGATTTACATATCCTTAGGTAGACCAACAGCTAAAAACAAATAAAGAAACACACAAACACATGCACTTTTATGAAGAGCAAGTAACACCGTAATGATAGAGTATAACTGCTAAATTACTTTACCTTATTACATACAGTAATATCAACCTTAATCTTATAAAAAATGTTTAAGTTTCACGCTTGCTAAACAATATTTTTAACGAGTATTTAACATACCTGTTTCGCATTTGGTGTGATGATAAAGTTATGGAGGCTTATAATAACACTGTGCTGCCTCCCTCTACTGGACACATCAGGAACAACAGGGACGTAAAACTGCCTGGGCCGTAAAACTGCCTGGGCTGTAGATCTGCCTTGCTCCAAGGCTGCAGTCTCCCCCTTCTCTCTACACTCACCATTTACTCTCCCTCGTGTGGTTTTAAACCTTTATAAGTTTCTTGATCCAGTTGAACACAAAAGTTGATATTTAAAAAAAAATGCTGGCTTATTTTGTGTTCCAGAAGAAATGAAATGTTTAAAACCACATGACAGAGAGTCATGAGTGAAAACACTATGGGTGAATTTTTGGGTGAAAACATTTCATACTTATCGCTTTGTGCCTTCATACTAAAGTTAACTTTTTTTTCTATTTTTTTTAAGACCTGATTGTGCTGAAAGAAGAGACTCATCAATTGAATGAAGTGAAAAAGAAACATCAAGACATAACGACTGATGGAAAACCCACACTGACTAAAAAGACTTTATCACGCGGAAGACATCGGAAATCCAAATCTAGGTGTAATTTCACTTGTCGTCAGTGTGGAAACATTTTCAATGGAAAACACAGCCTTGAGGTCCACATGAGAATTCACACTGGAGAGAAGCCTTTCAGCTGTAAACAGTGTGGGAAGAGTTTCAGACAAAGGTCAAACTTTAATGTTCACATGAGAACTCACACTGGAGAGAGAAGTTTTACTTGCACACAGTGTGGGAAAAGTTTTCCTCAAAAGCAAAACCTTGACATCCACATGAGGATTCACACTGGAGAGAAACCTTACACATGCACAGAGTGTGGTAAAAGTTTCACACAAATGTGCACACTCAATTACCACATGATAAGTCACACCGGAGAGAAGCTGTTTCCATGTCATCAGTGTGAAAAGAGCTTCACAACCAAAGCTAGCCTCATGAACCACATGGATGGTTACACTGGAACCATAGTGTTCACATGTGATCAGTGTGGAAAGAGTCTCACACGCAAAGACTCCATTAAGCAACACATGAAGATTCACTCAGGAAAGGATCGTTTTAGATGCAGTGAGTGTGGAAAGGGCTTTAAAAGTAAAAGAAGCCTCAGCACTCACATGAAGCTTCACAATGGAGAGCAGAGTCCTCAAAATTGAGGCCTTGTCCACACAAACACGGGTATATTCAAAACAGCAGCTTTTTCATGTAGTTTGGTTGTTCATTCAGTGAAGTTTATTAAAAAATTACTTTCGAGAGGATCACATGCTTATGATTGTCCACAGCTGGTCCTGCATTAGCTAACACATGACACAATTAGACGATTCTTGACTCACTGTAAATACACCAGCAAGAATTTCACAGGTTAAAGTCTCTACTGAACCAGTTGACATATCTGTGTGGAGTTTACTCATTCTTCCCGTGCTCGCATGGGTTTCCCCTGGGTTCCTCCCACAGTCTAAAAA
>CAIGQQ010013418.1:0-12010 GCA_903798035.1 Danio albolineatus
AAAAAAAAAAAAAAAAAAAAAAAAAAAAAAAAAAAAAAAAAAAAAATCAACTTTGATATAAATGGCCCTGGGAGTAAGTAAGTTAGTAAGTAAAGACCTTTAGACTGTTATTGAAATAAATGTTTTTTTAAACACAGTTATGGAATTGCTAAATATTAAAAGTTATTTTTTATATGACACTGAAAACTGCGGTATTACACTGTAAAACCCAACAGTTAACTTTATCAAATGAAATGAGTGTAGGTAACTCAAAAATTACTGAAAGTTAATTCTCATTTGAAAAGAGTTTTGAACTCAGTGTTGAAGGTAATGAGTTAATTAAATACCTCATTACTACAATTTAAATGGAGTAAGTTCACAGTACTCATTTAGATTAGTTTTTTTTAACTGAAATGGTTTGTAGCAATTGATTTTCTCAAATGGTTTGCCTTAACTTATTGGGTTTTACAGTACTCAGTTGGTTTGAGTTCTCTTCATTTATTGGGTTTTACTGTACTCAAATTGCTTTGTTTACTCAAATGGATTAAGCTCACAGTACTCATTAGTATTAGTCTTTGAACATAAATGGTTTGTTTCAATCGGTTTCCACAAATGGTTTGTTACCCTAACTATATGGTTTTATTGGATATTAGGTTGAAAGAAATGTTAGATTGTAAGTACAGATATTAAAATTTCTAAGAATGTCTGATAATGTTGCTTTCGAAATATTGTCATTACTGTTTATTTTTTAGAAAACAACTGTTGGTCAGATTTACAAATGTTTTCATTTTTGTTAATTTTTTTTGTTGTTAAAATCAAGGTTAAAAAATATTGATTTCTTAACACTTCCGAAGATAAAACAGTATTGTGGTGTCTAAATGATGAATACAGAAACATAGCAGCTTTTTATCAGTCGTTCATTAGTGAAGCAAATGTTTTGTTTTACGCAAATAACTATAATATCAATTCTTATATATTAAGCTGCTCTGTGAAAAAAAAAATTATATCAGAGGTCCAAACATTTCTGTTTGTCAATTTACAAACACTTATTATAAATGACGACTAAAATAAACAGTCATTACATTTTATTGCTATAAATTATTATGCATGCAATACAATATGTATCCTTTTCCATGCAAAGTTGTCAACTCTGTAAACATTTAAAGATTGGTTTGTTAACTTCTGAAGCTCACGATCAAACGTGCATTTGAATGTTAACTCTTAGTGTATCAAGTGTGTTGTTTTCATTCCTTTATGGAATAAGAGATGCTAATTTTAAATAGGAGCAAACACTTATCTTTTTAATTCAATAAATGCATTTAGAAGTGTTTATTGTCATTATCATTATGATGTGTGCAAAGTGTATTTAAATGCATTAAACTTTAAAGTTGATTTCATTAGATGATAATGGAACTATTACTTTTCGATCGTGTTGTCGGCCGTATTTATTAGTAAAATCAGCAGTTTCTGTCTCAGTGACCTCGCAAAGTTACAGCAATTGCAAGGTGAATTTACAAATTAACAAACGCAGCCCTATAATTACATTTGTTTTGACAAAATCAGTATTAGGAAGTAAGGTTAGACGGAGGTTTTTGATGTGGGGAGGTTAGATTTAATCAAGCAGAAGGCAGGAGGCAGGGTTGCGGAGCGCAGGACGACCGTGGACGGGATTTGATCCGTGCAGAAAGCGGCGAAAAATGCACACGGAGAGACGCTCGTCTAATTTCAACCTCCCGCTGACCCCGAGTGATCTTACATCTCCGACCCAGAGAACGCATGGAACCCTAGACTTTATCGGTTCTGTGAATTAACGTCAATTGCATCTTGCAAGGATGGCGGGGGATGCCTTTAATGAGAACATACGCTTTTCATTTTGACGACATTCTGCTGGCCAGATCATGAAAGCCAGATTGAGAGAGAGAGAGAGAGAGAGAGAGAGAGAGAGAGAGAGAGAGCGAGCAGTGTAATATTCAGTAACGCACCAACAGCTTGCTATTTGCACCCCCTCTCCGTATGCAGTTTTGGGTTTCTCCAAATTTCAGAAGCAAATTAAGAAATGATTGTGGCCAGGAGAAGGGAATAGTATCAATGCGTCTAAAGTCAAAATCTATAACGATGTAAAAGTTGTCCTAAATTAAGTTATCAACAATTAACAAGTCATTTTAACTTGCATCATATAAAACTGATTACAACAACTAGCATGACTTGAAAAATAAGTGGAAACAACATATCTTAATAAATTAACCTAAAAGCATGTTGTCATGAGGTCTTTTGGTCATATAAAAATTGACTGATTTTTAAATTTTTTTTATCATTCAGTATTTTGCAAATCATTATTATTTTGTATGTTCACTTGCAAGAAGACTGGACATTTATCTTAATTAAATAATTCGTCTTTAAAGGGATAGTTCACCCCAAAATAACAATTCCATCATCATTTCACTCACTGCTCATTTGTTCCAGTTCTCTTTGAGTTTCTTTTTTTCTATTGAACACAAAAGAAGATATTTTTAAGAATGTTGAAAACCAGCAGTCATTAATTTCCATAGTATTTTTTGGTCCTATTATGTATGTCAATGGCTGCTGGTTTCCATCATTCTTCAAAATATGTTGTTTTGTGTTGAACAGAAGAAAGAAACTTGAGTGTGCAATGGTGAGAAAATGTACATTTTGGGTGAACGATCCCTTTAATTAATATAACTTTCCCTACTTCTTGGAAGGACTCTTCTCTGATGATGTTTAACTTACTTAAGGGAAGGGCAACCATGTCATTCACATGAGATCCACCAATGGCAAACAACCATACAATCAATTCCCAGTGGACACAATTTATTTTCTCTTTTCCAAGAAGCTGCTTTTTGCAGATGTGAGTCAGGATGGCAACAATCCAGAACTAAGAACTATTCATTTTCTCCATAGACAAACTGATTTTAACAATAACTGATAAATCTTTATGGACAGACCTGTTATAAGCTACAAGGTCACTAATCTCTCTTCCTTTTCCTAATTAAAGCTGAAATTCTGGCGTTAATATCTTTTACTAGTCACAAACCTGTTTGTTGAGGTCAAAAGTTATTTTGTTGCAAGCGGGTAACCAGTGGCTTTTATAGTATTTGTTTCTCCTACTATGTATGACAATGGTTACAGGTTTCCAACATACTTCGAAACCTCTTCATTTCTGTTCAACACAAGAAAGAAAAGTTCATAAAGATTTGGAACGACTTGAGGGAGAGTAAATAGTGAGTAAATATCAATTTTGGAGTCAATTTAAATCCCTTTAAATACAGTCTTGTTGCACCTTATTCTCTTTTTTGGCTGATTTTCATATACTTTGTTTTTTAAATTCCTATGGGAAAAGTAAATGGAAAAAACTTCACCAGTGCTGCGTTTTTTTAAAAACTTGCTTTAATATTGTTTAAAAATAGCACAAATAACAATTGCAAATTGCATCACAAATATGATAAAGGTGCTATGGAGAGATATAAAGCATAAAACACAAAAAAATAAATGTGCACATGATAGAAAATTCACTGCAATAGGGATGATTTATTTGTAGACTGAACAAAATTCATGATAGGGTTCAGAATGGATCTTTTCTCACCTCACACACTGTGAAGTGTTGTACGTAATGATTTTGCCAAGTACGACGCAATGCTGGATTAACATACATGTTGATCCTGGAACACCATTTTTTGTTGGAAAATGTAATCCATACCTATTTCCTACCCCTAAAGCCAACCATAACTGTACATTATTCCCAAAATCAGAGGGGAATAATAGTTGGATAACAATCAAGTGTAAAAACCTAACCATAAGCCTAACCTTAACAAAACTTGTAAATGTATCCCTTAGTTTTGATTGTCTGATTGGAATGTTGTTCCAGGATCATCACAGATGTTAATCCAGGAACGTGTCCTACTTGGTGCAATCAGGTTGGTGAAGTGCTGTTTTATTGCCTGTATCAATTGTACATGTGGGTCACTGACTCTGACATGGTTCAAACCATAGCATAGTAATGTGTATCCTATCAACCTAGTGAAACTGACAGATCAATATTTAAGAGGAATTGGTCATTTAAGGGCTGGACAATTAATCAAAACGTAATCGAAAATCGACATTCAGAACCTATAATCGATCTCATTTTTACAGGTCATTTTTTTTCAGTAATTTTCCCTACCGCATGTGGAGTCATGTGACCCTGCTATGTTAAGGCTGAATTATAATTCTGCATTGAATGCATGGGTATGGTCTGCAGCCTTCGCACGGTCGCCTACCCGCGCACCTCTCAAAAAATGTAACTACACGTCACACATTTGCACTACATTGACAATGATTCGAAGCTGTGCCTTGAGACAGAATATTTTCTATTACAATAAAACTATTATTTACATTAAAATATTTGTTTACAGAAGATTCACGAAATGCACTGTTTAAAATATTATTTACAGTATACAAGACTTATTTTATTTAGAAGAAATACTGCTAATTTTCTACTTTTAATATGAAAAACTTAATAAAAAAATAATAAGTTTTGTTTCCAAAAGAGCAAGTTATTTATTCATTTATTTATTTTTTTTATAAGAAAAAGGTGACTGTTTGTTTTAGGCAATGTGTGCTTGTTGTTCAATAAATCATTAATAATAGATAGTGTGCATTTCCTTTAATTATTTTAAAATTAATTAATGCACCCTTCTTTCAATCTATGATCTGTAATATGTGAGGGCAAAAGACAAAATAAATAAATAAAATAATCATTTATTAACCGTAATCAAGTTAAAATGTCCACGGTTACACTGAAAAAATGCCCATTGAAATGCGCTCAAGTATACATGATTATACATAAAATTAATTAAGCATATTAAGATGAACTATTCCTGTTTTTAATGCAAAAAAACAGTGACTTGAACTTATTTTTTGAGTGATTAACAAGATTTTAGAATGACTTTTCCAATTAAAGAAATTTAAATTGAGCAGTATGGCAATTTGAGTCCTTTTATACACTGCATAAATACACAGTAAGCACAGGAATTAAAGTCTGCAGCGTGTTTGAATCTTGTTAATTCATAACAGGTCTGATTTGCTTAGAAAATATCTGAGTTTAGATTTCAAGACAATTACAAATGAATGAATGATTGGCTGAGTTTCTTGCAACAAATTGCATCCAACACGGTTTCTGCAAGACATTACTGCAAGTGAAAATAATAAGAAAAAAATAAATATTTACATTGTTCCTTATAATAAATAGTTTTTTGTAGACTAAAATCCTGAAGACAAGAAGTTTTATATATCTTGACCGGCTGGTGTGCTAAGAAGCCTTTTGGTTAATTTCAATATAGAATTCATTGTTTATTTTTCAGTTTGCAGTTTAAAGTGGTAGTTCACCCCAAAACGAGAATGTCCTCATTGTTTCTTTCGTTTCTAAAAATCTTCAAAGCAGCTTTACAAAAATAGTAGCTTACAAACCCCCAGTTTTCTATAGAAAAACTAGCATCTTCAGTGAATATTTTAGTGTATTAGTATTAATGATTAGAGTAAAATTTGTTTCTATAAAAGCAATAAAGTGACACATCCAGTGACCTCATTTGATGCCGTATCAGTGGTTGGATATTTGACCAGAAGCCAGAAAATGTTTCTCCGAGGGCAGCTGCATATCCTGGGTCACAAGAGGAGCATCCTGACCCGAGGAAGAGCCTGACCTGTCTTAATTTAATCTGTCCGCCCGCTGCTCTTTGAAGACACGTTGAAGCCCGAGGGCAGAGCTGACCATCTCACTTCTCTGACCTGACCATACCTTCAGCTTCAGACAAGACAAGCTAACAAAACAAGACCTGTGTTCAGTTCACTGAAACACATTATTCCACAGAGAGACGTTCAGAGCTAAAAATCTTAGATTTCATGTTATTATTTCTTCCCATAATTAATTATTTAATTAATTTAGTGGACTTTAAATTTATGATGCAGCAAAACTGTGAAATGTAACAGAATCACTGTTCTGGTAAACAAACGAAATGAATAAAATGTAGATTTTTATTCAGATTTGAAAGCATGAAAGCATTTTCTTGATAAAAAATAACTTTATTCGGATTTGAGTTTAGGCTGTAAATAATGTTTGAATAATGTTTAATAAGTAGCAACACAATGTCGGTTTCATCATTGCAGATTATGTGCATTTTGGAGTTTGTGAATGTAAAAAAAAGAATTTTCACTCATATTTTCTTGCCATTAAAATATTGCATTTATACTTGATACTCATTTTAATCAGCTATTCAAAACCTAATAATAGTCTAATAAACAATAGCCTATGTGTCTCTCATAAAACGCTGGGCATACCTTTAACCCACATTAGAGCTTTATCTGTATGACAATAAAGGCCACATTTACATTTTTGGCCACTTTTTAAAATAAGGTTGCCTACTCAGTTTAATACTTAAAGATTTACTGAAAATAAATACATCTAAAATGTATGGCAATCATCCAGAGACTATTGGTAAATTTAGTTAAGCAATAAGTGGACCTTTCTGTCCATAATATATATCCGTACAAAAGGTCTTTGGGGAACGTGTTGTAACAGGATACACCAGATGAAGTACGTTATATTGACCGATATGGAAAATTAAACTTTACTTAGAGCTGCACATGAAGCGAAGTTGTAGGACAGGTTTCGTCCTCTACTGCCATCTAGTGAACATTTACCCGGATTTACCCAAACACGCGGCAGAACAGCAGAAACTGAAGGTCAGGTAATACCAGTTTATAGCTAATACCGAAAAACTAATTACTTAGAAAAGCTAGTACTGAGGTTTTGTTGCACTGTAGTAAATATGCGATTTCATGGTCAGTGATATATCTTTCTGATGTTTAGTAGGCTGCTTGTATAGTAGATTGCGTTTAATAAAACCCATGAAAAGAGCTACATTCTGAAGCAATTAGGCTAACATACAGCTAAATTGAATGGTTTTAGTATGTTATGAACGTTAATCTGTACTCAAAATAGGCTCCACGTTTAGGTGTCTGACAAAAGTAGGCCTATCAGCTAAAATAAAATCCGCCTTTTAACCTTTCTAACAATGTCAAAAACGACAAAATATCTAGCCACATTATCGTAAGTACAGTAATTAAGTACTCAAAAACGTAAAAAACAACAACAACAAACATTTATAGTAATTTATAGTAAAAATACTAGTGTTTTTGAACCATTCTATAGTATAGTGCCAGTGGTAAAACAACAACCATACAAACAAATTAACCAATACCATCAGTTTTCTAGGACTATTAGATATGTATTGGATAGATTTGTCCTACTATTTACCCCACACCACAATAAAAAATATGCTACAATATTTATTTAGTTTTTCAGATGGCTTTGAGTCCCTCCAGAATTTCGTGTGTCTAATGGTTATTGAGCTAAAAAAGACAAGATTTTTATGTATCTAATAATATATATATATATATATTAATAATATATTAAATAATATATTTTTACTGCAGTAAATATGAATACACAGTATACTACATATACTTTACAATATTATGGTTAAAAAAACAGTAGTATGTTTTATGTGGGTTAGACTAGAGATATTTTAATAAAAACACATTTACATTACATTTCCGTCATTAATCACCAATATCATTACCTGCTTAGTTTACACAAGACATTTTTATCCAGCACTGTTTACAAATGTCCTAGATTTATACAAACAGTAAACATATATTTTTTCTTATGAATGAAAAATGTGATTTCACAGGCTGGCTGTTGTAATTCCTCTCAGCGCTGAGCAGAGCACTATCTGGGGTTTTCCCTGTGTAAAATTCCTGCGTCTAGACGTGCTGCACAGGGTGTCAAATGTTCATTGTTTGATGTCAGATGTTACTTTGGATGTGGTAATATGTCATAAGACACTAAACACCTAAATAGATCCTCACATCGATTGGGTTTAAGAGAGATTTTTTTGTCTTATTTTTTCTTAGGAAGTACAAGAGTGCATTAAAAGATTCCTTTGTTTTTTTTTAATGCTCGTAAGATTTTTAAACCCCAAAAGATTATAATTATGGATAAAAATCAAACCAAAAACTTATAGTATTAATATATTTTTTATTCTAAATAATTGTAATATCCATCAAGTCACAATTGTCAAAATGGCTGCACTGCTTATACAAACTTTCATGCTCTTTTTATTTATTTATTTATTTATTTATTTATTTTAAATAGTCTTGTTAGTACCACAACGATATATGAAATGAAATAAAAAAGGAAATCACCTTTTTAAAATTTTCTTTGGTTACTTTTAGTATTTTTTGTTCTTTCTTTAATTATCTTTTTGTACATAGTGATTTTTTTTCTTAATAGATCAGAAGTAAAACCCAATTTACAAAGTGTGTTTTTAAAGTTTTCTAGTACTGTTTCATGTTTTGGTAGAAAATCTTTTTACATGTACCTTGTCTTTCGTGTTTAGCTGTAGACAGTGAAGCATTTAACATGCTATTTCCTGTTCCTTGGAATAGAATTATTATATGATTAAAATTATTAATCTCCCTAATATGAGCACAGCATAGTTTCACTAAACTATTAAAAGAATTTATTCTGTAATTAGAATAATCTTATATATGATACAAATAAGACATTTACAAAGCCAAATTTTAGTCCAAATGCCTTTATTTCTGTCACAAAAAATCTAATCGTGTATTAGTGATCCACTACTATGGACCGGTATAAGATTCTGACGGTATGAAAACCTTGGATATGGTTTCATGGTATGATGGTATTGTGTTAACTGCTCTAAAATATACTCTTTTTTAAAATGTCTGGTTAAACGTAAAAACTCTCTCTTTTGAACACAATATATTTTATTCTGAGAAACATTTCAAATATTTTGGGACAGTAAACATGTCAGGATAAAAAATTCAAGTGAATCATTGACTTCTGCTGTCTTCATTTGTTTCATAAACACAGATTTCTTTACAATTTATAACAGAATCTTTGCATATTTTTTCTGCTAGAGATATTGTTGTCCTAAAAAAACCTGAAAATGTTAAAGCCCTGACTTTACCAAACCGCTGTGTACCTTGAAAACAGTTATCGTCCCATGCCTGTCAACTACATTAAAAAACAAACGCAAACATCAAAATCTGAAAGGCGTATGACTATATGAGTAGCCTACTCATAGTACTCATTTGTGGAACATGAAAATAAAGATTCCTTATAATCATTTTTTTTCCAAAAGAATATTTTTTTATAGTTGGCAGCAATAGTTCACGTTGTATTTTAAAAGTATCATTTACATTGCTGTTTTTATTACATTGCAGTGTTAAATGATTTGATGTTATGACCAGTTCTATTTCTTGTTGATTTGTAGCACTCGTACACTGCAGTTTTCACATCCCTGTGTCTTCATCAGCTGGAGAATAGACTAAACACACAAGCAAACATAGATATTATACATAGTGGATGTCTTGACCAAATCAGTTAGATTAAAGTTCAAATATATTCAAAAATACATTGTTTTTTTGTCATATGACGGATCACAGTTATTAAGCTAAGAATTGGTAATAGCTCTGTTTTCAGAAGCCATTTGCACTGGCCACATATCTCTAATTATGCAAACTAAAAGTGATACAAACTAGGGCTACACAATATATCATTATCGCAGTGTGCACATCAACAGTAGTCACATCGCTAGCTGGATCTGCAGTGTTGAGTCTTATTATACTTGACCAAGTGACACAGAACGCATGTGAGTTTAACCAAAATAGAGTGAAAATTTATCATTATTCATGTGTTTTAAGGCCTGTGATTGTTAGCATTTCAATAAATTTTAAAACATTTGGGCACAAGAAATAGACCCTTTTCACATGACGTCACATGGTGTCCGGTTTACTCCACGCAGTGTGTTTTTACTTCCGCCTACATAGAAATCCTCATAGAGAACTCATCCAGTCAGCTGTATGTTTACTTCAGATATGGTTAGACAGTCATACAGCTGTTTTCTGTTGACTGCATTCAAGGCGAGATATAACTGACATCTAAAAAAACGTACAGATCAGCCAGATTTCTGTTTGAACCAAGACAATTAGACTTTAAACGGAGTGTATTGCTTTTTTGCTGTCTTTACTGCAGATGAAGTTGGTACAGTACTTGTTGGCATTTGTCAAATGAAGATTTCAGATGTTTACACGGGTGCTGAACATTTTTTTAATGTCAAATTTGTTTATTTATTTATTTATTTATTTATTTATTTATTTATTTATTTATTTATTTATTTTAGTGTACTGAAGAATATGTAATAAAACTGGGGGTGTTTTTGCTGTGGTTATTTACAGTGGGTAGCTGATTCACAAACACATTCATATTATTTTCGTTCTACTGTTTTTTGCCATTTTTTTCTATATAGGTATTTTATTCATGAACATAAAACATTTTTGTCTATTTAATATTCAAATTAAATGAAATAGAATAACAATGTTGTATGTGACTCTTACTAATCAAACAAAATCATTATAAAAATTACAGTTGCAAAAATAAAACCAAAAAGACTTTAATTCAGCATTATTAGATTCTGATTTTTTTTGTAACATTATTATTAAAAAGTAGTACTATGAAATGAAATCCACCCAGTAGGTGGCAGTAGGACACTGTCTTAATTCATTCAAGTGGAGAAACTAAACAAAACATTAATAGATCAGTAAATAATAAATGACGAAACTAATTGCATTTATTGATGACATACCAGTTATATGTGAAGATTTGATAAAGAATTTTACTCATGCTGTAAAATTTACATATAAATGTCTATTCATAACAGCATCAAAGTAAAAATAAGTAAATTATTGATTAAATAAAATAAAACTTAATTAAATAAAAGTAATTTAAAGTGAAAAGGTTGCAAACATTATACTTTCCTTAATAAACAAAACTTATTCCTATTCTTAATAATTTAAAGAATCATTTTCAATCTCAGAAAGCAATTCATTATGGAAAGAGAAACATTTTGTCACATGCCCAATATTGTAATAGTCTTAAATCATTATGTGCAATGTTGATATTTTCAGATGTAAATTTTCCAGAGAAGTATCCCAATGGCGCGTTACTGATATGGTGCATTACTGATAGGAAGTAGTAAAGTGATGTAATTGTGAAAAGGGTCTATTGCAAAAATTACACACACACGTACACACAAACATTTTCTTTCTTATTTTGGACTTGTTTGTAGTCTAAACATAAAAAAATTAACCAAAAACAAGATTATGTGACTTGTTTTAACGTAAAAATAAAACCTAATTAATTTTGACTTATGACTTCTCAAAGTGAAAATAATAGTTTTGCTTGATTTAATTTACTTTTGAATATATCTATGTTTAGATATTTGGTCTAAAACGAGACAGAAACTCAAGTTAGAAAAGCATTTTTTTTTGCAGTTTGATTATTCAGTTTCTGTACCTGAATGCGATTACTGTCAAATACTGTCAAAATAGAGCCATTCAAACCAATGCATAATCTGGTTAAAATATTTGCTTTGCAATATATATCGCAGAAAACTAAAATAGAGCAATTTTGGATTTTTCCAATATCGTGCAGTCCTAGTAAAAACCAAAATGATGAAAGCTGTGTTTAAGAATCACTTACAGTCTGCACAGCCTTCATCGCTGCCTCCTCGTTTTCTGTAGAGTGAAAATGCACTTGAATGAAGGCTCTGATGTTTTCTGAAAAGAAACATTACACAGTGTATTTATTCAAATTAATCTATTCTATTATATTCTATTCTATTTTATTACAATTTTGGATTACCAGTTGAATACTGGTAAAATGTACCTTTTTGGGATGATGATGATGATGATGATGATGATGATGATGATGATGATAACAATGATGATGATGATGAGGTTTGAATTGATGTTGGAAAGGACGTTGAGGACGTTGAAGATAATGGTGAGGTTGATGAAGGTGGTGAAGTTGGTGATAAGGATAAAGGTGGTAAAGATTGTGATATTGATGAGGTTGGAAATGATGTTGAGGACGTTGAAGATGGTGGTGAGG
>CAIGQQ010013420.1:0-21763 GCA_903798035.1 Danio albolineatus
ATAAAGTATAATTGACTTAAACCAGCCTTTTCGGTCAACTTAAAAAAATTATTTGGCTCAACTTCAACCACTGAAGCTCAATAAACTCAAAATTTCTTTGCAGCTGGTTGCTTTAACATTTTAAGTTAACTCAACTTTTTATTTTTTACAGTGCACAATGAAAAAGCTAACTTATGTTAGATGCTAAGTTCGCCACTAGCATCACGGTACAAAACAAAACAGCTGCAGCAAAACACATTTCTGTCACAAAATATCCAACATTTCGAAAAAGCTTTCAGAATTGTATAACAATGCACTTTTACCTACCTCACAACGAAGACCATAACTCCAGTTCTCTTGTGCTGCTCAGATTGGTTGTGTAATGGCGGACTTTCTAAACATAGAACTCCAGATGTGGAGATAAAGCACGTTCCTAAACACCAGTGAATGAACTTTTAAAAATAAACTCCAAAAATTTTAAATAAACTCTAAACTCCTAATTTTTTAATCCAGAATTTTGCTGTGTGCTAAGGCTGTGTATTAAAGCTAGAGTTAAAAATAATATACATTTTCTCATCAAATGAATGAGAAAAATAAAATCTTAAAGAACATAATTCTTGGATGATCTGATTATTTTAACTCAAAATATTTTAAAAAATTTAACTAGTATGTAATAACATTTAAATTGATACTTTATATATTTTGATACAGTAGTTTTAAGTTAATATACTCTCAAAATAAGGGAGGCACTGGAAAAAAAGTCAATGAAAAAAATGATAAGACTGTTGAGCCATTTGTTTTTTAACCAATTTAAATTAGTTTAGAGCTACATTACCGGCTAAGAAAATATGCTAATTTGAGTAGAAACACCAGTGAAAGAAATTAAATAAAAATGAGTCATGCAAGACTTTCATTTCATGGTCTTAAAGTGCTGTAAAATGAAAAGAGATTGGCTAGCTTACTTTTAGGTGTTTTCATTAAATTGAATGGCTTCTTTTCTCAGTGTGAATCAGCAGGATGCTGGCCTAAATCTGCCCTGCATGTGTTGCCAAATTGACTCAATTGTGAGATCAACTTCTTCGAAATGCAGTTTTATTAACAGCTTGAAAGACGTGATGGAACATTTTCAAACGGCTGCGTTCTTTACAATTTTGTGCCAAAGAAAGTCCTGAATTGTGTTGCTCTCTGTATATATCACGCTGAACTGGAGAGTCCGCTTGAATGCAATTACTCGACTGAGACGTTTTTAGCCACTCTTGTATTGTGAGAGGATAATGAGCAAAGATGGCAGCAGAAGCTCACTGTAATGAGAGCAACTGTTTGGGATGCAGTTGCCGGGTTAAAGATCACCAATCAGGGTCACAAAGTTTACCTCCCCCATTAGCGAGCTCCATTATCAGTACACCGGCAGAAGTAGCCAATGAATTGTCTGTCAGACAATTGCCTTATAAAGACTGAACACAGATTGATCCATGAAGTTAAGAAAACAAAAGTGTCTTCAGATAGGTGATGAGATCTGGGGCCTGTTATAAAGTGTGTGTACGCTCAGATTTCAGAGTGTGTGCATGCTTAAATTCATGCACACTCTTTATATTTCTAAAAACAGAAATACAGTTAGATTTTTCTACAGCTTGATTTTCTTTTTCTGAACTCTGAGAGTGTCCTGGTTGTCTTGCTGAAATGTCCACCTTGGTTTCATCTTCATCATCCTGCAAATGTTGATGTTTGACTGAAGCAGCTAATATTCATTTACAATGGTCAAAGAATTGCTGAAGAACTGAGAGATATCAGCTGCTGTCTGGGCTTTCAGTGCCTTTCTACACCTCCCTTTCTTCATGTGTTCAGTACTTTTTCCCTGTGTCATTTTATTTTATTGAACATACCTTAATTTGTAAACTTATTAGTTTTGTTTTCTTTGCATATATGGATTTATTTGATTGTTTCAAGTCAACATCACCTTTAGAAATGAAGGGATGTGTTGAATACTTATTTCCCCCACTGTAGATACAAAAAACACGTTTTACAAGAAAAGTGTTTTTGAAGTGTGCTTGTTTTTACAATAAAACTGACCTATAAATAGTTAAATGCTGAGTGTTTTACTCGAATTCTGTAAGCTACACAGTTCATTCCATGTTGCTGTTTTTTTTATTTTATATCACAAGAGAATTTGCGATTTGATTTATTAATCCGTAAAATCTACAATAAACAAATAATAAAAATAAAATAAATAAGCTGCTCCTGTGAAAATGTCAATGGCTATATCTGTTTATTTTAATTATATCTGCATTTTAGCAGAATTATTCATTTATTTTCTTTTTAACTTAGTCCCTTTAATAATCTGGAGTCGTCACAGCGGAATAAACCGCCAACTTATGCAGCATTTGTTTTACGCAGCGGATGCCCTTCCAACTGCAACCCATCACTGGAAAACATCGATACGCACTCATTCACACACATACACTGCAGACAGTTTAGCCTATCCAATTCACCTATACCACATGCTTTCGGACTTGTGGGGTAAACTGGAGCAACATGCAAACTCCTCACAGAAATGCCAACTGATCCAGCCAAGGCTCGAACCAGTGAATTTCTTGCTTCGAGGGGATCGTGCTACCCACTGCACCACCGTGACGCCTTTAGTAAATTAGTAAACTGCAAGATTAGTAAACTGTAAATATAAAGACATGCCAAATCACATGCAGTTTTTTTTTAGAACAGTGATTATAAATGTGTAATATTTTTTTTGTGTTAAGAAACATCCAATTTTCAAGCATAGAAATTCGGTTATTGGCATATGTTCTTTTGTAAGGTAATGATATTAATTAGAAGGTGTTTTACAAGGTGGAGATCTGACAGCAGTCAGCTTGTCACGATCACCAGCGATCTGCAGCCAGAGATCGCTGGTTGAAACACATACACACACTTTCCTTGAACTACAGATTTGCTTGTTAAAGGACTACAATTCCAGTCATGCAGCACACACACGCACACACTCCTGCTCCATATCACGATTGATTGCACGCACACCACCGGAGGACTGTCAAAGACTGATTACACACACTTTATAAGCAGCACACTCGCGCACACAGTCATTGCTGAGTATTGTTTGCTGTTAGTGACGTACAACGCTGTTTTCTTTGTTCCTGTATTCTGTTTTTGATCCTAGTCTTGTTTATTTGTTATCCTTGCCTGCTACCAGCCTTATCGACCTTTTGCTTGTTTTACGACTACGATTCTGATTACCCCTAAATATCTGTTTGTAGTGGTGGGCAAGCGAGGCTTCATGAAACACTGAAACAGTCGAAGCAAATGTGTCGAAGCTTCGAAACGTTTCGAAACCCCACTCTATGGTGACATCTAGTGGTCATATTCTATGTATTGCACTGGAACAGCTTCAGCAAACAACCAGTTGAGCAAATTAAGGTGTTAAACCCCACTTTGGAAAGTTGAGTCTTCAAGCGGTTTAGTGGAGCGGGTAGGGTTCCTGACTATAATGCAGGTATAGTGGGTTTGAATCATTTAATATCAGTTTTAATTGCTCTGTTCTTGTATCGTTTTGTTTCAACATTGGTCTGACATACGAATAAACACTTTGTGAATAAATATGTCTTGTTTTGGTCATAAAACAGGGTTGTTGCTAGATCACCTACGGCTGTGGCCAGAGGTAAACAATAATTATTTATATTTTTTTTATAAAATTGACTATTTATTGTATGTTATTAATATTTACCCTAAACCCAATCATCACAGTACTGTAAATATATTAATTATTATTATACAGTGTTACAAAAATGATGCTGTATCGATGACGTATCTGCAGCTGTATCCTATCCAAAATACACTATAAAACAGTAACATGATTAAAATACATAAAACCATGATTTCTGAGTGTTTGTACAAGTCGGGATTCAAACCCAAAAGTCATTTGAAGCACAGTAGTAACATGCACATGCACGATCCACCAGACCATATGAAACAGAAGTTTTTATGACCCTGTCAGTCAAATGGGGATTCGCCAGGTCTCGAAGCGCTTCTGAACTGATCGATGCTTTGAATCACTTAAGTGACGTGACCAGGTGTTTCGAAACACTTTAGTCACGTGACCTAGGTGGTTCGAAACACTTTAGTCACGTGACCTAGGTGTTTCAGATCCTGCTTCGGTGGAATGTTTCAAAACACTTGCGCTTCGGGATCTCGACACTGTCAGTCAGCCATCCCTATCTGTTTGCTCCCGTTGACCACTGCTGTACTGAGCTTCCTATTAAATCTGCGCTTGGATCCTCACCGCCGTTGTCAGTGTCACATCAAGTGTTACACAGCTGTGCACGATTTCAAGATCATTTGCTATTTATAAATATCACATCTGGAAGTGAGGCATACGCATGGGTTTTTGTTTATTTTCTTTGTATTGCATTTTCATGCTTTTTTAAAATAACAAATTTAGAATGGTTTCTGTGCAACATTTTTATAAATGTGGCCTCTTAATCTGATTGTCTTCCACAGCCGCTTCAGAGTAATAATGCAATTTGTCTTTAATTTAGTCCAGCTATTGTCTCTGTCTTTTACATCTGATTAAAAAAAACTGTGAGATTAGCTAGCTTTTATTGTTCTCTTCTTTCTAAAAGAGTTGAGTGTTCCCCAGTGACGATGTGCTCTTATCTGCAAAAGCACCTCCGCAGCAGCTCTAATCCTCCTTTAAGATTCCACGCATTAAGAGCAACTTTAACTCACATCCTGCCCTGGGACAAGATTTTGTTTGTTTGATCCTTTTTTTTAGTGCCTTGAGATATCAGGACTGTGAATTATGATGGTTTGTGGACAGCGTGAATAACTGTATGAGGCTGAAATGGGGAGGGCAATTATTTACTCATTAATGCTGCAAAAATAACAGTGTTCTGGCCAGTGATTAAAGAGGGAGGAAAAGTGCCAGCGCTCAAAAGAAAGGTATTAAATACATAAATTACATTTTGAGTAGCTCTATCTGATTAATACCAATACACTTCATTGATTTAGTTTGACTGTGTTCACTTTAGAAACAAATCATATTTTCGGTCTTTTGGATGCCATAGACCATCATTCTTTGTGAGGGAGCCGAGATTTAAAAGGTATCTAAATGTCTTGTGTAAAGATTCAATTAAATACTGTGTATGTTATAAATGGGACTTGAATATTATTAGGAAACTATTTTGTTTCTGCTGAGGCACATTAGGTATTTTAATTATTATCAAGATACAGCCAGGCGTCACGGTGGCGTAGTGAGTAGCACATTTGCCTCACAGCAAGGAGGTTGCTGATTCGAGCCTCGGCTGGGTCAGTTGGCATTTCTGTGTGGAGTTTGCATGTTCTCCCCGTGGTTGCGTGGGTTTCCTCCGGGTGCTCCGGTTTCCCCCACAAGTCCAAAGACATGTGGTACAGGTGAATTGGGTATGCTATATTGTCCGTAGTGTATGAGTGTGAATGGATGATTCCCAGAGATGGGTTGCACTGGAAGGGCATCCGCTGCGTAAAAACAAATGCTGGATAAGTTGGCGGTTCGTTCTGCTGTGACGACCCCAGATTAATAAAGGGACTAAGTCTAAAAGAAAATGAATGAATGTAGATACAGTCATTAGGTGATGACAAGTCTTTATAAGTGAATCATTGAATCCAGAGGTATTCATAATCCTGGACCAGGCTGTATCCTTAGCAAATGCTGTGGTGGTCATGAAGGAGTAGAGAGCACGACACTGATTTCTGAAAGACCCCAGTGACAGATGAGTCTTCGCATTGATCCTGTGGGCCAGCCTGAACATCCAACGGTGATCGACTCACACCTGCAGCTTCCCCACAATGGATTTCCAGAGTTCTCCAGCCTCCGACGCCTAGACTGCATCTCTGCAAAAGAAGTTTGGCCAGAGGAGAAGTGGTTGTGCCCAACTGAGCCTGGTTTCTCTCCATTTTTTCCCGTCACTTCCGTCTATTGGTGAAGTTCGTTCCTCGCCACTGGCTTGCTTGGTTTGGGACTTGTGGAGCTGCGCATTGATGGATTTCCTCTTCAGTGTTTGGACTTTCAGCAGTGAAAATGAAACCACACTGAACTGAACTAAACTAAACTTCAACTCTGAAAACCAAACTGACAGTTTTCCAACAACTTCTATGTAAAGCTCCTTTGACACAATCCACATTGTAAATGCACTATAAAAATTAAGATGAGTGAATTGAATCATTCACTCAACCAAATGGTTTGCTCAGGAATAATTAAAAGAAAAATAACAATGCTTTTTTTTGTTGATCTTTTTTTCATTTTTCTCTAAAATTTGACTCTTATTTGTCTCTGCTATTATATCTAATTACCTCTTTTTTTACTCTGTTAAATCCAACTACTATGTTGACTTCGGTCGACAAATCGAGTCCACAAAATAAGTAGCACAATATGTCTAGCACAATATTGTACAGGGCTGTGTGTGTAAACAGTGTACGTACTGTAAGTTGTTTACATCTAGTAGTTTTAGTTAGTTTAGATTATTTTTATTCCTTTCAGAAGATCTATCAAGTACTAATCCCTCTACTTCTTTTTCATTGTGTCAGCCTAGAGATTTTATGTTACATTTTCTGCACCTTTTCCCTGCAATGAATGATATGGTTTCTAATTAGTTCTGTTAAATAATTAAAAGGTACAGTTCACCCAAAAATGAACATTTGCTCACTATTAGCTCACCCCTTTCTGCTGTTACCAGTTTGTCTAGTGGCTCATCGCTTACATCGGAGGATTTGAGACGTAGAGCGGAGTTGACAGTTACGATGAGGTTCGAGTCTGGCGAAGAACGGTTCCAGAAAGTAGGTAAGACTAAAACAAAAGCTAAAAAATAAAATAAACAATAAATAACAGGGTGAAAATGTGGTAAAATCGAAAAACGTAAAAATCAGGCTGCCGTGAGGGCTTGTCTTTTTCTGGATTGTTTTTCAAAACACTTTCAATTGCGAATAGGGAAGTGGGTGGGTGGGGAATATTGGTTGGTCCGTCAGTCAATCAGTCAGTCGACATCGACCTCTGGTTTATTTACGCAATAAGAGTAGGCGCGAATGACACTCACGAGAAAAATTTGAGGTCTCAAAGAGCATACACAGCGGCCTCTGGTAGATTGAGTAATCAGAATGAGCCTGGGTTGCATGTTAATGTTTACAGGTTTATAGCTTTCTTAAAAATAACTTATTTTGTGTTCAACAGAATACATAAAGTGAAATAGGCCTTAAAAAGGAAAGCATGAGTAAATGATTTTATTCATATTTTATAGGAACTATCACTTTGCTATTCTTGCGTAATATGTAATGTATGCGACTAGATGTCATGACAGGAGCTAGCTGATAACATTGTGCTTTACCGGTCCTATATGTTGTATCATTTGCACTCTAACATAGCTCTTGACCCACAAAGCACACTTTAAGTGTGTGAACTGAAGACATGAGTGCTTGTGGACTTTTAACCATATCCCTCAGTAGTCCTCCAGGATGAAATTGGAGCCACAGTGGTTTGATATCACTGAACTGTGAAATAGGATATAGGCGAGCAGCAAACCGTAGCAAAGAGGGTGATTAGACTTTATTTTGATTTCTAGTCCATAGGCACAGCACACCTGGAGCACAGCTTCAGAAGCGGCTCCTTTTCTGATATAGAAACATGTTTCATAGGTTGAGGAGCTTCGTGATGCTGGGATGGATCGGCCGTGGACGTCACTGCGGGGGAGAAAAAATATTCAGGATTCTGATAGATCAGAAATTTATTACTGTAAAGTTTTACAGAGGATATTATTGTAAACTCAGCGCTGCATGGCTTAGCTTGATGACTTTTGTTGCTGTTACTGTTACTGACAGATGACCTCTGTTTTATGCAAACCAATCAAACAAGGTCATGCAGGGATAATGCATAATTAACATGTGTCAATCTGCCTCATCAAGTCAGTCATATAATGTTAAGACATGAATGCAGGTGGGAATCTGGGTTTTTGCATAAGCAACATCACAGCTATCACAGGTTTAGAAGACCAAAGAAAATCGAAAAGTTGATAAAAGGTGATTTTCATTCATTTTCTTTTCGGCTTAGTCCCTTTATTAATCTGGGGGTCGCCACAGCAGAATGAACCGCCAACTTATCCAGAATATGTTTTACGCAGCGGATGCCCTTCCAGCTGCAACCCATCTCTGGAAAACATCCATACACACTCATTCACGATGGACAATATAACAAACCCAATTCGCCTGTACCGCATGTCTTTGGCCTTTTGAGGGGGAAACAGGAGCACCCGGAGGAAACCCACGCGACCACGGGGAGAACATGCAAACTCCACACAGAAATGCCACCTGACCCAGCCGAGGCTTGAACCAGCGATCTTCTTGCTGTGAGGGGATCGTGCTACCCACTACTCCACCGTAGCGCCCAAAAGGTGATTTTATAGTTTGTTATTAGTGATATAGCACTGTATTTTTTATAATAATTTTTAATGTGCCTTTGTATGATTTTAAACGAGTAGTCGATTCAGTTTTCTAAAATATTGGGTCAGTGATAAAGAGGAAGTCAAGGTTTTTCTAGGTTTTACTACTGATCTCCACTGATTTGTGTTCACTTATACAGAAGTGACCAGCGTACAGTACACCAATCACACATCTCGCTTTTAAATTTATATTTTCTATTGACTTTATTCTTCACATAATAGCAAGCACAGCCATTGGAATCTTTTTGGCTTGAGACTTCTGCTCTTATTCACTTTCATTGATTTTTATTCTTTAAAAACAGCATGTCATGCTGCTTAATGTTGCAAACTGATCTTTTCTTATTATATTATTCTACCTTTTATGTATAGACATGAACACACTTATTTGTAGAGCAAGTAGTTTGACCGTTTTCTGCGGTTTATTATTCCTAGTCATTTCTCACTTAAGAACTGAAACAATTGCCACAACAAGAGAACTTCTGCATTGCAGAATAAGGTAAATAGGATGCTTTACAATATGATATATACTTATAAACATTCCATATTCCAAAACAAAACAGCTAATTTAATGAAATATAACACCCAAATTAATATGTTAAGCAAAAATATAAAACAAAAATTTTAATATAGGAAAATTCAAGAGAAACATAAAATGTTAATTAAATATATTATTTTACTCTGTTCCTAATGATGTTTGGTGACTAAACTATAATTTTAATTATTATAACTTTAACAAAGCTGTTTTGTTTGGTAACACTTGATTTTGATGGTCCATTTGAGTAGGCATGGGCCGATATAAGATTCTGACAGTATGATAACCTTGGATAAAAATATCGAAAAATATCGTTTCGCGGTTTGACGGAATTGTGATCACTGCTCTAAAATATATTCTTTTTAAATGTCTGGTTAAAAAACAAAAACATTTCCCCCTTTGAACACAATATATTTTATTTTGAAAAACATTTAAAATATTTTGCTGCAGTAAACATGTCGGGCTAAATAATTCAAGTGAATCATTGACTTCTGCTGTATTCATTTGTTTCAAAAACACAGATGTCTTTACAATTTACACCTAAAAAAATTATAATAATGTAAATAAAAAGATCTTACACATACCTTAGGAACGGTATAGCTATAAATTTTTGGCGATATGAAAACCTTGACTTTTCCAACTCGTGGTATACCTTGAAAACGGTTATCGTCCCATGCCTACATTTGAGTATTAGTTGACTGTCGGCTTAATATCTGTTACTGACATTCAACAGACATTTAACTGACTATAAAAAACTTTGCAAGTACATTCAATTCAATTCAATTCACCTTTATTTGTATAGCGCTTTTACAATGTAGATTGTGTCAAAGCAGCTTCACATAGAAGGTTATAGTAAATTGAAAATGTCAGTTTAGTTATTCATGTTTGAGTTCAGTTCAGTTCAGTGTTGTTTAACATTCACTACTTAAAGTCCAAACACAGAAGAGTAATCCATCGGTGCGCAGCTCTAGCTGCAGTCTAGGCATCTTTTGTTTGCTACTACGCCAAGCAGCTGCTCAGGATACAGCGAGGTCCAGGATTATGGAGCCTTGGAATCGTCTCGTCACGGGTCTTGGATCGCATCCGTGGCGCTGCATAGTACATGTCAACTTACACTAACCCTAACCCCAACCCCAACCCCAACCTAACAGTCTACTTATAATCTAATGAGAATTAGTGTCACTTAAATTCAACAAACAGACCATCAAAATAAAGTGTAACCTTTTGTTTAAATGGGCCAAATTTATCAACTATATTCACTGAGAAATTTATATTTATTTATAAAAGTGGATGCAATCATTTACATATGCTGTGCACTGTATATTAGCTTCCGCACAGGTAGACTAGGTTTAAATGATAGGTGTGTCCCAAATCGCATACTTATGCACTATTCTACGCCATTTTGTAGTATAAATAGTGTAAGTAGTGCGTTCACACTGAAAACTCTAAAAATAATAAGTACACTTTAAGTACCCGGATGATGCACCCATTCCACCGGTAATATGAAGTGTGTAATGATGGACACTTGACACACTCAACGACCGCAGCTTTGTGCACGTAACGGAAGGGGCGGAGCTATCGGGCACACGTGTTGGATAACTTTTGAAATTGTAAAAGCAAATTTCTCCTCTGAGAGTGATTATAGCGCCTCCCGATGGTGAATGCGGTTATACTCATCCAGGTATTATTTGGTATTTTGGTCATTTATTTCTCTAATTTGGCAACCGTCAAACGTCATCAGGGAAACGGTTTGAACTTCCGCTTAGTAAAAAAGCCATTAGTGTTCCATTTGGGACAACACTATATACATATACTATGCTGTTGAGTGTGTAAGTGTGTAAGTACATAGTGCATAAGTGCATAGTGTATAGTGTGTCATTTGGGACGCAGCTATAGTCTAAATTGGTGAGCTATAGCTAGGGCCACACGGAATCTGCGCGCGCAGAATTGCGCAGATTTTTAGCCCATCATTGATTCTGTTTATTTACTTGTGTAAATGTGTGTAAATGTATATTAATTCAGTTTTCAAATTTATTTCAGTAATAATATAGACTAATATTAAAATATTCATGAGATTTATTTACAATACAGTTTGTAAAGTACTATTTTCAGTGTTTTAGTAGATATTTTATATGAGAGACTTGATTTGTTTACCAAATAAAGTGGATCTAATTAGATTCGCATTGTAAACATTAAATAAATGTTTAAAAGTTATTACTTTTTATTTCATATATTAAGGTCTTAGTTATGATACTTCCAAAATCATTCTGCATGAATCCACAGATTTTTAACAAAATACTCCGCAGAAATAGCAAAAAATGTCCGCAGATTCCGTCTGGCCCTATAGCCCTATATGAAATAGAGACTAAGCCAAAGGAAAATGAATGAATGAATGTTGACAGAATGTCAGAATTAACATCATGCAAAAATAGTTTCAGATGTTATAAGTGAAATAAGTACTGCTGACTGAGACAATAAAGAGGACATTTCACACTTGGGTGCCATATCTAATCGGTACAAAGATGCTGTGATTTCAAGTTGCAGTCAGCAACCGAGAAAAGTGGATGCGAGCCACGTGCAGCAGGAATTTTTTCGTATCACTCAATTGTTCTTTTTTTCAGGATCTGTTGAAAATCGGAAGTTGGATTAGGATTCTCTAGCAGTGACCACAAAGGAGACTGAAAATTCAATGGGTAAAAATGTTCACTGCTTTTACCGCATACACGTTTCCTTCTGTGTTCTAGTCTTTCATGATCTGTGAGCCCTGGTGTAAGGACAAGTGTCCACAATTTTGACTTTTGCATTTTATATTTTAGTAGCATTACAATGATCTTGGTGTTTTCCACAAGGACATTCAAATTCAAAACACAGGAGAACTGTTTTTAGACAATCAGCAGCAGAAAGATGGACTAAAATACCAGTGCATATAGTAGAGACAGTACCACTTTTAATATATTTAAAACTGTGACTAAAATTTGGCTTAAGCAAAATCAAATATTTAATCAATGATTTGATTTCATTTCATAGACTATGATGTATTGTATGTATTCTATACTGTGTGTATTGTGCTATTTTTTAATACTGTTAATTATATTATAATGAGTAACTTCCTGCCCAGGGACTACAGATGTAAATTAGCTTTATAACTAACTCTGGCACAAAATGTCATGTTGTACATTGTCCCTGTATAAAATAAGGTCCCACTTTATATTAAGTGGCCTTAACTAATATGTACTTACACTGAAATTAGTAATTTGTTACAATGTACTTATTTTGTAAATACATGTTTTTACATTGTACTTATGCTTGATTAAATACCTGTGTGTAATTACATCTGTAATTACTTTTGTAAATACACTGTTGACCATCCCTTACACCTTAACCCACTCTTAAACCAACCGATACCACCAAACTTGTCCTTAACCCTCCCCCTATACCAACTCAAGAGCACCACAAGTGTTCTTAAATACATTATAAACACAGTAAGTACATTGTATTTATTTTTTGATGCAAGTACATAGTAGTTAAGGACACTTAATATAAAGTGGGACCTAAAATAATAATAATAATAATAAAAATAGAGGATATCGTATTGGTAGTTTGTTGATATTTTTGGGGAAAAGTAAATCAGTAAAATGATGAGACCAATAAGTTACGTGCTAATTGAACATTGTGTTGTTAAAACCAAACACAAATAGCCCTTTAAAAAAAAGTAAATGCATAGGAAAAAGTTAAAACTACCTTTAATTCACTTCCGCCTGTTTAATTTGAGAGTGTATTTTAATTGTCAATTACAATCTACCATCAACATCTGAAATGTAAAATATATATATATATATTCATATAAACTAAACTTCCATTTGTTCTTTAACACAGTGATGGATAAGATGATTATCCTTATTCAAACTGAATCCAGATATCTGCTAATGCACTTCACATTTCCCTGGTTTGAATTTAGATCACACGATAATATAAATCAAAAGCAAATGCAAAATGATTGATAATCGACTTTCCGCTTCCTCAACATAGCTCACAATACAAGGGGAGTGTTTGGGAATGATAATGGATGTAGCTTTCTCCAGAAAAGAAATATCTCCTTGGCACTGCTGGGCTCGATAGCTTCCAAGGCTGCATTTTCCTCAGTAAATTTAACTTTGCTCGCTATGTGGGCAGGGAGGTGACTTTGCCCTGAAGTGGTTAGACAGGGACTGATCACTGGGCAGTCATGTGAGTGAATGCCATCTGCTGTTAATGGGCCGTACACATACAAATTTACCTTGGCTGATTCAAGAGTAGAGCGTTATTTACACACAGAGAGACATTCTAGGTAGGCAAAGGCTTTGAATGTGGAACTATGCCAACAATACCTTAAAGTCTCAATGATGTTTGATGCTGATTCTACACTGTTTTTACTTGTTATCCGTACTTTGACCTTATAAAGACACTCAGATGTTATCAACAGCTGTCACGGTCACACAATGAGGACAAGGAGGGTTATCTCTTTTCCTTAGTTTATTCCAACAAGTAGTGCACAAATCAACAGATTAATCGGGTAAGTGAAAGTCTCTTCTTTTGAGCGGGGGAATAGTAATTTACAGTAGCAAACAATAAATAGTAGCTTAATAGTAGTTAATAGTAGCAAACAGATAGCTTCAAACAGACTGAGTGTAACGTCACTTCCCTTATTGATAGTCGTGTTCATCCACAGGTTAGAAGGAACATCCTCAGGTTAAACAGTCTCAGAAATGGGGGAACATCCATGGAAGACAGGGAAGGTAAGTGGAACCGTCAAACTGAGATCCCAGCCAAAGAATGACTGGGATCTCAGAGTTTATATGGGGAGTATATATGAGGGGATCCAGGTGCACAGGATTAAAACTCAGGGGATGGTGATCGGGCTTGATAAGAGGGAGCTGGAGATGGGGAGCGGTGATCGGTGCCGAGAGAGCGTGCTGGTGAAAGGGAGTGGTAGGTGGAGCAGCAGGAACGAGTCGGGGATGTGACGACAGCATGGATTGTGTGGTAATCTACTACTGAATACTTATAGGTTCCACTTATTTATGCTGTCTAAACCACAGGTAAATGTGTGTAAGCTGCTGTAAGGGTCCCTTTATTAGTCCGATGACGGAGCTAACAGTATGGGTGAAGGTAAATGCGTGTAAGCCTTTTAGCACATGTGAAAAGAAATATTTTTAATTATGAAAACATATTTTGATTTGCTTTCATCTCCGAATTTAATCTGACTCCAATTCATTATAATTTAGATATTCATTCATCCAATTTAAGCCGATTACCTTATAGGTTATGATTTGGTCTAATTTAGATTGATTAACCTAATAAATCCTTATTTTCAAGTAATGGTTCATTGCTTACCCGAAGTCGCTTAGAGTCAGTATGCTGGCCAGCTACATCTGCTCACGGACACATCCTCGCCGGTTCTGGTTCTTAGATAGAGGATATAACTGTAAACTAATTTCCTTTAAGTAATAATAGGCCGCCCCATGCTTGCTCATACACAAAGAAAGTTTGATTTAGCCACGAGATTATAACATACTAAGTCAGTAGATTCAGTCAGAAATCAGCAGGTCTTAAATGTTGTGCCAAATGCTCCATCCATTCAGCCTGGACTGTATGACAAAATCCCGGTCGTCGGTTGCGGAAACTCCAGCCTAAGACAATCTACTAGATTCAAATGATTTCAGGAGATATTTAGTTAAGCACAAGTCTTTACATTTATTTGTCAGGCAAATATGTTCAATTCCAATTCACATAATTGCACAAGATAAGCCAATTCAAATTGTACAACATCAATTTCTCCAAGATAGATTAAGAGTGAATACCTGACTATGTAAAAATACGTTGTAGTATCTGAGTTCTGATTCAGAGCTCTCAGAAACTCAAACACTACAACGGGGTCCTTCAGTGACTGAATTCCCCCGGCTTAAACAACATCAATACCTTTTATACCCAACAGGGCGTCACAGTGACCCTTGCCTAGTGTATTTGATGTGTTAATCATCTCTGGAGGGGGGAGCATCTGGCAAGAGATTTTATCAAAGTCAAAACCCAAATAACCAAATACAAGTGAAATATCACAGTGACATTAAGACCACTTTACCAATCACACAGAGATATTTAAAATGATACCAAACATGACAAGCTACCGTTTGTAAGTTAAGCAAATACACCACATATTTCATTTCACCATAGAAACCTGAATTCTGGTCATCCTTGAGTGACCTTTTAATACCCTGGTCGTATAACTAGGGAGGGCCAAAAGGTGTGAGGGCAGATGGTGAGACAACAGCTTTCTCGTGATTCTTGAAGCTGATTAGAGAGTTTATGGTTTTACTGCCTGGTAGTTCTCGTGGTCTTCTCTCGTGGAATTCCATAATTCTCAGGGTATAATTATTATGGAGAGATATAACCATCCTTACAGCTCCTCCCCTGGTCCCTTGGAGCAATAATAGCAGCTTCTAGGGAGCACAAGACCATTTGGATAGCTTTGGGGAGCGATGATGTTGATTGTAGAAGCAGCAGCGATGTCATAATCTGAAATTACAACATTAAAGGCAGGTTCAACATTAAAATGGAGTTGTATCGCTTAACCCCGCAGACTTGGGTTCAAGTGGCTGCTCAGGCAGTTGGATTTGTGTCCATCTGAGGAAATATTCCGTCCATCGGATGACAAAGTTTAGTGCTTTGATCAAACATGTTGCAAGTCTCATTGCACCTTGAGGTGCATTAGATCCTCCCCAGGTCATTATCTACTCCACTGCAAAGACCTCTGTCAGCTTCAGACATAAGGCGAGGTTCACAGGGCAGTCCATACTTTTGCAGGTTTAGAAACAATGTTACTGATGATGCTCCACTGTATGTAAGACCGTTAGATAACATTTGAATGACCAGGCAATAATTGAATATCATATTTCAGCACTGTAAAATGTGTAAACACAAAACATAACCATGTTCAATGTGTGAGAGGTAAATAAGGTAAAAAAATCATAACTTTAGTTGTAGTATTCACCAGATGCTCCACTCTCATGTCATGTATGGCAGTATGGCTTAGATGTATTTGATAAGGGTAATTTAAAGGAAAGGTATACAGATCCAATATAACCGGGTTTTCACCAGCTGTATGCATAATAAAATATATAACATCAATAATAGAAATACACAATTTCACAATTATAATCATAAAATTGTCTATATAAATGGTTCAATTGAAAAACATTTCTGCAGACTTAGGGTTTTAACCAGATCAACTGAAGAATGAAAATCCAAACAAAGAAAGATTTAAAATCGACAGGTTATTTTCTTTCCCCATTCTTTGTCTATTTAATGTACAGGCTAAAGTCACATTCAATAATGCAGATTTAATTTAGAAGTTGATTAAATTGTTAGTGTCTGCATTTTTAGATTTAGTTGATTTTTATCAATTTGAGGTTTTCAATAGTCACTGTTGGAAAATAGTGGGCCCTACTATTTTGCAACAGGGCTAATGAATGAACATGAATGAATTAAACATTTTATCCAAAGAGACTAGTAGTCTCATTTAGATTTGCTAATTCCCAAGTTAAATAATTTTGTATGTGACTGTATCCATGCACAAGTCTTCTGCACATTACTCCATCAATACACAGCAATTTGAAAAACCATAAAGTTGCAAAATTGTTTACCACAATTGATATATAAATAATAATCCCACATTGTCCTATATGTATGAGCTGAATAATGTATGATAAATATGAATGACGTAAATTATTTTTTAATCTGGATAGTCGACTTATACCAGTTAAAAATACTGTGAGATTGCAGTGATGAATGTGTGTTGCGTGTGTTTGTGTGCATGAGATGGGTGAGGTTTTAATCACAATTTGTGTTGCAAAATTTATATCCAGTGCTACACTGGGAGGCCATGTAGACAGGTAGTGTTAGTGTATTTATTGGGCGTGTTTGGCCTCCTGAAATATCTCTATTACCCATCTCATGTCAAGCTGTGTGTCCTGTCTGTATACAGACAGACTCAGGCACTTTCATAGAAACTGTGCCTGAAAGTGGCAGAGAGAAAAAACACAGTGTTATCTGAGCCTTTACACAAATTATATTTTAGTAGATAGTACTACTTTAATTCCCCTGTTATGGTCTTAACCAGACAGATTTTACAATTGGCATCAAATTAGATGCAGTAAGAATTTAATTTGTGTTTGTTAACAAAGACATATCATTAGCATGATCATGGTTTTGCCAAGCAAAAGGTTCAGATAAACTGCGCATTGATGGTCAAATTTGAGCACATCCTTTTAACTTTCTTTTGCATTTGTAGTTTCAGTCTGCCATGATGTGAGTTTTATAAAACTCAGATTTACTGAGATATGTTTTGTTCTCACTGGTCAGATCTGTGTTGGAAGCATCAATTCATCAATTTGGATGGCTGTACTTCTTATTTAGCAATGAAGATTTAGAAATGCTGATCAAATTTCTCACCATCTACATCTCTATAGGCTTTAAAGAACTTTCTGCCGGTGTTAATATTTTACACAACTTTGATTACATGCCCAATTAAATTAATCTCCTGATTAAATTTGTGACTTTCCCAAAGAGGGATAATTTGGGTTAAAATTACTTTTACCACGGAGTTCCAAAGAAAGGTACAAATATGTACATCCCCTTGTCACTTACAGTAGTAATAACTTCAAAGGAATTATTCAAAGTTCAGACTGATGGACTCCTGTAAGGAAACATTTTCTTTGTTAATGTAATTATGAAATACACTGTAGCCTCACGGCTAATGTTGTACTCCTGTTTGTGGTTTAAACTGCCGCTATATTGCGAATAGCACAGTCTCTCACTTTTAGGAGACAAACTCATTTATCATAAACATATGTACCTTAAAATTAATTAATCAATTTTAGCATACAGATAATTCCATTTTTTCACACAATATCAGGCCTAGAATGCATAGAGCATCTACAGCCACAAACCTAAGTGTTTTCACTCACAGTAAGACAATCATGTGCTTTGAGGAACTAAATTAGCCTAGGTGTACTTTTTAGTAACACAAACAACTATTATATGTTTTTTATGGAAATGAAAAAGTGTCTAACATAAATACGAATATGAAAATGCAATCAGCCTCTAACCTTGCCTGTTTAACTAATAAAGCTATTACCATTGGGTCGATGTTTATGGAGAGTAATTTTAATCCAATCAGGTCGATCAGTTTAGTTGACAAATGTTGAGCCCGTCGATTTGTCTCATTAAAGATTCTTGCATAATTAGAAGATAAAGAAATTCTTTCTTGATAATTTGATTATTTTTCCTTCCGGTTTCCCTCTTTTCGGTTTCCCTACGTACTGTTTTCCCTCTTTAACTATCTGCTGACTTCTTTTTAATGTCTTAGCATTAATAAAGACCCTCATTTTCTTGCTACATGCCTTTACTCTCCTCTTAACACTTGCTTTATCCATTTTATACTCATTCAACTTTCTTTTTTCTTCTTAAATTCTGCTGAATCATTATGAGATTAGATGCTATCATTGATAATATACAATATCATAATGTTCTTATGATATAGAATATAATATCTCTAGATAGTATACATCTTAAAATAATTTTATTACTGGTCCCTGCAGGGGCTGTTTAGTAATTTGTTTAGAGTGACTGGTTATCATCTTATTGATCTTTTGGAATGTCCCCTGTTGATTTGGCCCGGGGCGGCATTTGTCCCTACATGTTCACTATGCGCCCAGGATCAAGTCACACTGGAAACCAGTCGTAAACTTTATTGCCTAGATAATTAGTGAATTGTAAGTGCCTCTCCAAAGTCAAACATCGCTCAGTTTAAAGAATTTTGTGAATTAATCACATTTATCTTATTTTGAGCTTAGTTGTTGTGGTGAACATTCTTTTTGTAAATTTGTTTAAATATGTGAAAGTTAAAGATTGGGCACAACCGTACAAATGCAGAAAACACACGTTATGTGTTCATGCTCTCAACATGTCCAGTGTTGGGTGTAATTTGTTACAAAGTAAATAGTCGCTGCAATTTAAAATTACCTTTTCGCAAATAGTAAAGTAAGGGATTACTTCTCATTTTCAGGTAGTTTAATTACAGTGAATTATATACTTGTCTTAAATGATATATATAGAGTCAACGATTCTATATAAATCAATTCAGATAAGTAGGGTGATACCTGTATTATCTTATCTGGAGCAATGATATGTGAATTTATGAAAATATAGTGTTATTCATTTAAAACATTTCGTCTTTTCTCAAAACAACACTAAAAGTTCCTGATGTTGACTTTCTATTGCCCAAGCAATTTATGTGGATTTATAGTCTTTATTCAAGTAATTTACTTTATTGAGTAACTGAGTTACTTTTCAGGCAAAGCCATTAGAAACATAAATTGAAACAGTAGTGATGCAGTTAATAAATGATTCCTTGTGTCTTTGAAGTAAAACTCCCAACACTGACCACGTCCTTAATTGCCTTACCATTTTGAAATGCATAAGTGTGTAACAAATTGACTATTTAGACTGAGTCTTAAACAGCATTTTAAAAACTATTTTCTGTGTTTTATATATCACTTGAAAGAGTTTAATTACGTTTAATCTATAAAACTAAAAGTATTAAAGATTAATCTTTGAAGAAAATAATTCACAGACTTTGTTAAAAGCTTCTGTGGCATGACAGTCCTCAATAATTCAGATTTTGGATTCAAATATCACTCCTTTTTTTTACAGTCATTCGACCTACTGTGTGGTCTTTTGTCAATAGAAATGTTATTTTACAATTTCTACAAAGGCCAAAAAGAAACCCTGTGGCATTCTTTTGGTGAACAAAAACACCTAGTCAAAGTTTTCTGTTTGGAAATAAAACTTAAAGACCTTAAATTTTATTTTCATCCAATAGGAGCTTTATTTTGAAATTATAATTTAATTTTTAATTATATTGTACTGAATATGCCCAACTTCACTTTACATGTTTTGAACAAATTTTAAAATAAGAATTTCCAATTAATCTAAGTACAAATTAAATTTTAAATTCTTGAAATATAAACGCTGCTTGTTTGCAATGTTGCAAAGTTATTACAACAGATGCAATAAACATTCCTTCGTGGAAATAGTTATATTCAGAATTTAGATTTTCATTTGCCGCTCTCTGTTAAGTTCCAGAATAAAATTTGGATGATGTTATTCCATCTTAAGCTTTAATCTCTTAAAGAGATGCAAATTTTTGGTTAAGAGTTCTCCTTCTTCCCCACTCTGCTGCTATTCTGTCCCTGACGAAACAATGAGGTTTTCTCTAATTCTTAAGCCCAACCAGATTTTACGGTCTCTGGTCTATTATTATTGAGTATCCCGACTCATGCTACATTTATGTGTCTATATAAATATATGCATTTATCTTTCCCTCAACATTTATAGAAGGCAAAACAATTTGCTTACCTCAGCAGCTGGAAGAAGAAGAGAGACTCGAACCTCTTTTTCCGGAGTATTCCTTTTCCATATTGCGCTGAAAGACATCACTCGCCTGAAACTTTATGGGAGAGAACTAGGGCTTGTCACCACTTTGTAAGGGTCCCTTTATTAGTCCGATGACGGAGCTAACAGTATGGGTGAAGGTAAATGCGTGTAAGCCTTTTAGCACATGTGAAAAGAAATATTTTTAATTATGAAAACATATTTTGATTTGCTTTCATCTCCGAATTTAATCTGACTCCAATTCATTATAATTTAGATATTCATTCATCCAATTTAAGCCGATTACCTTATAGGTTATGATTTGGTCTAATTTAGATTGATTAACCTAATAAATCCTTATTTTCAAGTAATGGTTCATTGCTTACCCGAAGTCGCTTAGAGTCAGTATGCTGGCCAGCTACATCTGCTCACGGACACATCCTCGCCGGTTCTGGTTCTTAGATAGAGGATATAACTGTAAACTAATTTCCTTTAAGTAATAATAGGCCGCCCCATGCTTGCTCATACACAAAGAAAGTTTGATTTAGCCACGAGATTATAACATACTAAGTCAGTAGATTCAGTCAGAAATCAGCAGGTCTTAAATGTTGTGCCAAATGCTCCATCCATTCAGCCTGGACTGTATGACAAAATCCCGGTCGTCGGTTGCGGAAACTCCAGCCTAAGACAATCTACTAGATTCAAATGATTTCAGGAGATATTTAGTTAAACAAAAGTCTTTACATTTATTTGTCAGGCAAATATTTTCAATTCCAATTCACATAATTGCACAAGATAAGCCAATTCAAATTGTACAACATCAATTTCTCCAAGATAGATTAAGAGTGAATACCTGACTATGTAAAAATACGTTGTAGTGTCTGAGTTCTGATTCAGAGCTCCAGAAATCAAACACTACAACGGGGTCCTTCAGTGACTGAATTCCCCCGATCAACACAACATTGATACCTTTTATACCCAACAGGGCGTCACAGTGACCCTTGCCTAGTGTATTTGATGTGTTAATCATCTCTGGAGGGGGGAGCATCTGGCAAGAGATTTTATCAAAGTCAAAACCCAAATAACCAAATACAAGTGAAATATCACAGTGACATTAAGACCACTTTACCAATCACACAGAGACATTTAAAATGATACCAAACATGACAAGCTACCGTTTGTAAGTTAAGCAAATACACCACATATTTCATTTCACCATAGAAACCTGAATTCTGGTCATCCTTGAGTGACCTTTTAATACCCTGGTCGTATAACTAGGGAGGGCCAAAAGGTGTGAGGGCAGATGGTGAGACAA
>CAIGQQ010013423.1:0-10140 GCA_903798035.1 Danio albolineatus
ATATATTTGCATTTTTGTGTGTTTTTGGCTGTGCACCCAGTTAATAGTGATGTGTGCGTTTTTGCACAGTTTTTCTTAAATGAAATGCAAAAATGACCCCCATAAAAAGTTATTAGGGGCAGAAGAGGAATGCGATTGTTAATTATTAGTTTACAAATTTTTCAGCATTTTAATTTAGACCTAAATTATTAACACATTATTCATTTTAAAAAACAAGTAGGTGCCCCCCTTAAAAGATTTCTGAGCCCCTTTTTATCAATCATTCATTTACCTTCGGTTTAGTTTCTTTATTCATCAGCGGTCACCACAGTGAAATGAACCCCCTACTTAGCCTGCATATGTTTTACACAGTGGATGCCCTTCCAGCAGCATTCCAGTACTGGGAAACACCCATAGAGACTCATTCACACACATGCACTATGGCCAATTTTGTTTATTCCACTCACATATAGCACATGTCTGTGTCATGACTGTGGGGGAAACTGGAGCACCCGGAGGAAACCTTCTCGAACACAGGGAGATATTGCAAACTCCACACTGAAATGCCTACTGACCCAGCTGGGACTCAAACCAGTGACCTTCTTGCTGTAAGGTGACAGTGCAAACCACTGAGCCACCGTGTCGCCCAGCCCCTTTTTAATTAGCAATTATTGAATATGTGTTTTAACTCAGGAAATTCTATGTGTTTTCATTTGTAGGATCACGACATGCCCAGTCCACCTCAGAAACCCCTTCCTGCAGACCCCTTAATCAGAAGCCACGGGATGGGGCGAAATGTAAGGATACCCGCACCTCTGGCCATCCCGATTCCAACAGTACCACGACCCCCTCCCTCCATACCACTGCCCAACAGGTCAGTCTCACTGTGATGTTGTTGACAAAAGCACACATTTGTGCATACAACCTAACTACTTTTTTTGCTACACTTTAGACCTCTTCCCAGATTACCACAGCCTTTTTATGACCACTGACATATGGACACCAGAGCACTGGGTGAATTTCACCAGCATCTGAACACACTTGTTTTGCACTATGAAACTCTGTTGGACGACGTGACCCCCCTGCAGAGAAGAGGCTGACCGGACACCTTGGTGCTGCGCCTCCTCAAAAAAAATGAAAGGTGTTCGTCTGTCCTCGCTCAGGTACTGCACAACTATTTAAGATGTATATTTATTGTGAGGAGGAAACAATGTGCTGTGCTTGACACATTTTTTACTGTATGATAATTGTGACTTTTTATTACAATCTTTTTGATGGTTTTTACACTTAATTTTAAATTTAGGTTACAGATCATGTGTTTTTTGTTCTTCTAAATTTATAGACACCCATTCACACCAAGGATGATAACTATAAAGATGATTATTTTAATTATCACATCAACGGACAGTGTTATTTTTATATTTTAGGCATACAGTATAATTGAGTTATCTTCACTGTTCAGAAATAATCCAGCTCAAAAATGAAAATTTCCTATTGTGTAAAAAGCGATTAGCCGACTTTACTTAATGTGAAGAAACATGTTGCTTTAAAATGATTAAGTTAATTAACTTTGTGCAAAATCATAAAATTGAAGTAAATTTAACAGTTCCAACTTCCAAGTTACTCACTTTTTTTGTCAACTTGTTGCATATAAGGGCGCCACGGTGGCGTAGTGAGTAGCACGTTCGCCTCAAAGCAAGAAGGTCGCTGGTTCGATCCCCGGCTGGGCCAGTTGGCATTTCTGTGTGGAGTTTGCATGTTCTCCCCGTGGTTGCGTGGGTTTCCTCCGGGTGCTCCGGTTTCCCCCACAGTCCAAAGATATGCGGTACAGGTGAATTGGTTAAGCTAAATTGTCCATAGTGTATGTGTGTGAATGAGAATGTATGGATGTGTTTCCCAGAGATGGGATGTGGCTGGAAGGGCATCCGCTGCGTAAAACAGATGCTGGATAAGTTGGCGGTTCATTCCGCTGTGGCGTCCCCGGATTAATAAAGGGACTAAGCCGAAAAGAAAATGAATGAATGAATGATGTTGCATTTAAGGCTAAGGTTTTACACACTCTTTTTAAGTGAAGTAAATCTTTTTTATGCAACACAGGTTCATTCTGAAAATGTAGCCCTTTATACATTTCTGGAGATCGCGACTTATGTGGCTAGAGGTACATATGGCTGCATTTCGTCTCTAAAATGAACGCTACGGGGCGCTATGATGCTGTTCTTTTTCACGCTTACCAGCTGTGAAACCGGCTTTTCTACTGTTGGCTCGCTGTGTATGTTAGCCCACTTGTAATGTGGAGCAGAGTTGACTGTGAAGTGGGGGTTCGAGTCAGTGAAAAATAGTGTCAGAATGCTGGTAAGACAAAAACAAAAGCCAAAAACTAAAATAAATACGTAAATAACATGGTGAGAATGTGGTAAAATCTGAAAATGTGGTAAAAATCATGCGAGGAATTTTTTGTCTGGATTTGCTTTTGAAAACACTGTCGGTTGGGTTCAGGGAAGGAGGAGGGTGGGTCTGTCAGTCAGTCAGTCAGTCAGTAGCGGCCTCTGGTGGATTTACATGAGAAAAGCAGGTGCGAATGCACTCACAAGAGAAATTTGAGATCTGAAAATATGTAGACAGCGACCTCTGGCGGTTTCACGAAAACAAAACCCCTTCCCAAAAAAAAACTTACCTCCTGAGACATATTTGGCCCTCTCCAGAAATGTATATAGTTACGTTTTCAGAATGAGCCTGGGTTGTTTTTACAGTGTAATTATTCATCCGCAAGGCATCAAAGATGTGAATTGCTCACTTTTTGCAACTTATAATAGCGTTTTGAAGTAAAACATCCCAGGATTTTTCTCCATCTAATACAAGTCAATCGTGCTCAGTGTAGCATTTTTACAGGCTAAAATTCAGATTTAGGAAGCTTCAGTATAATCCAAACATTTTTTAGTCTCTTTTATTGTCAAAAAAATAATAATAAAAAATCCATACCTTGTTCTAACACCTTGTGCGGTTAAGAGATGTTTTAGGCCATCATTGCTCACATCAAGCATTTGAAGTTGAAAATGTTTTTTTAATGTTTGTATACTGTATATAATATAGATTTTGGTCTATTTGTCTAGTCATTAAAATTAGTTGGTGAAAATACCTGACATGTTTTCCCTCCACAACCTTTCTCATCAGCTAAAAAGAGTTATATGTGCTTTGAGTGGCTTGGGGCTAAATAAATTAGAACTTAAACAGTGCTTTTTCTAATGAGTATTGATCCTTGAGATGAATACCTGTCAACCTTACTACGACTGTATTATTGCCAGCTTAGTGTGTCCTGGAACTTAAAGACCAAGAAGTTGCAAGTTACAAAAGTTGTTTAAGTCTGACATCATCTAAATAATATAATAAACTTAAAAATAATCATTTAATTTAATGCCCTTAACAGGAATTCTGTGATTGGCCGAATATGTCTTGGGTTTTGAGACACATTTGGGCTAGAACGTTTTGGGACCTGGCAACCCTCATTTGAAATCATTCATTACTGAAAAAAAAAATTATTTCAATGATATTTCTCTTTGTTGTCATTAGATGACTATTTTCTCATAGCAAATAATCCAAAACATCCAAAATAATACAAAACTGTACTTATACTTATATAGTATATAGTTTATACTTAATACTTATAATTATAATTATAGCTATCGTCCATGGTGTGAACGAGCAGTATTTAATTTAAAAGAGACACGCATTAAACATGACGCAGTTTGTATGGGATACTGGAGTATATACAGTAAGTAACATGATAGCAGCGCTGGAATAGAATCAACCACTAAGTGCAAAAAAGCCTTCACAATTACTTGAATAGAGCATGGAGAAAGTGATGTGAGCCATTACTGTTCAGTCATATTTCAGTCGCTCATGGCCATCAGCAAACCAGTGTTTTATGTAGAAGTGTAAAATCATCTGTGCTTGTGAGCTTTCTGCCAATGCAAGAATCACTAAGAAACGCTGCTGCTTTACTCTAAAGCATGCAGACTATAGATGTGACACCTGTTGAGGAGTGATGGTTATATTTCTTTGCAAATAAGTTGGTAAATAAGATCCTACTGACTAGGGATTAAGTGATATCTGTATGGCTGAATGTGCATAAAAGCTGCATAATCAGCAACATGGCAATCATCCTCAACAGCCTGGCATAATAGTGGCAAGATTTTTTGGCAAGCAAAGATCAACATTATCCTTAGAAAATGTAAATTCTAGTCAGTATTTGTAGTGCAAACACTTAAAGGGGTTATGTTGTCCCTTTTTTTGTATGTTTTGAAATGTTCAGAGATCTACCAGTGACAACACGGAATATGTAGTGACACCACAGTCCTTAAAATCTCATGCATTTTCATCAGCATTCGCGCTGAGCCATCAAGATCCATCAGCTGTCATGTCTGGGTTATTATAGCGTTGTTGTGCTGTATACACTTTCTGTGAAGTATGTTCTGATACTTAAGGTTGTAGGATTTCTGTACTGTATTTCAATTGCTATAAAGTGTGTAGTCAGTATGATTTATTTGTAATTAATTCTTTATTCTGCAAGGATGATTTAACTGATCAATTTATGGTAAATATATAATATATGTAATAAATTTGATATAAAATGTTATATAAGATGTGATACATTTCAGTTTTTATAATAAAAATAATAACCCTTTGTTCTAACCTTATTTATACTGGTATTTTTTTAACAAAATGGCAACACTGTAACAGAAAGGGAATAAAAACATAACTTAAGATAAAATATTTAAATACTACATATGAAATATACCTCTTAAATGATCTAAAAAAGATTTTCAACATAGAATAAATAATATCATATTATTTACTTTAAGGCCCAATAAAGAGAATCCTGTAGTTGTCAAATAATTGGCCAAAAAAAGAAAAAAACAAACTCCTCTGCACTAAAACTTGTTTACAAACCTGGCAACCCTTATGTTTTTTCATTCACTGCTGAAAAAAAAGGTTAACACCTTTTTTTAGCAGGTTCATTTTATATAAAGGGTATGAAAAAAAAACTTTTAAAGCAAATGACAATGAATACATTATTGTAATACAGTAAAGAAAACTAGAAATACAAAAGTGGCAGAAATGTGACTTTAATCAATGTCAATGAGTTTACCATCTATGGTTCCTCCTGGTCATTTTCAATTCTTTAAATTACAGTTTCTTTATAGGCCAGTGTTTTTGTATCTATTCAAAACAAGTTTAATTTGAACAAAAGTTGAATTATATTACTGTACAATGATTTCTGAAGGAACCTTGAAACTGAGGTCAGTAGAAATTATTCTCAAAAGTCAGCCAAAATAATAAATGACATTTTCAAGTATATTACAATTTAAAACGATAATAATATATTTATAATAAAAATAATTTTAAAAATAATATTTTAAATGATAATAACTTTCCACTGTCTTTACCGTTTGTTTGATCAAATAAAATCATCCTTGGTCAGAATACAAATAATTATTTTAAAACAATTTAACAATCTTTCTGACCCCAAAGACTCACATGGACTCTACAGCCAAATATCCCTCTTTCACTAAAAGTGTTAGAAGTGAATATCACTGCTGGTGTGTGTTTGTGTTATCACAACTATGGCGTTTTTTTACACAAGTGTTGTCCAAAACAGGCTCTCTTTATGCACTTCTGGAATCACAGTCATTCAAAAACGTCTGGGACTGATATATTTCTGCTTGGTACTTCACCCTGAGGGGGGAAATTACACTTCAGTTTTTCCACATAATATTTCAGCGTCGTTGCTTTGGGAGTCTAACAAACCCAGCCGTCACAGTATTTCATTCAAGCCAAGCCTGTATGTGTTTCTTTATGAACTTGTTTACCTATTCAAAGCGATGTAAGTGACATTTCACCTTTTTATATGCACTCGTCTGGATGTATTAAATGCTCACTGATGTTTGTTTTTGTTTAGTTTTTTTACATGTTTTTCCAATTGTCGATATGATTGCTCAGTTTTTGCACTGGGTGTTGAATGAATTGTGTAAAAGTTTTATATACTGCAATGTCTGTTTTTATTTGTATGAATTAGAATATTAAAAGGGAAATGTGAATGCCTTCAAAATAAACTGGATTTTTGGTTATTGCAAGGAATTGAATTAAAATAATCAATGAGAAAATGACTATTGTGAACTCATTTATTTTATGTAACGCTGAAAAACATTTGTTGCTGCCATATTTCAGTCTCTTCAACTTATTTTACATTACAACTTACAGTATAATACACACAACTTTTATTACAGCTTATTATTAAACTTCAAGCTAAATTATGCATAAATTAAAATAAGTTAAAACACAATTCATTTCTTACTTATCAATAAGAAAATTGCTATTATGAATTCCATATTATTTTATGTCTCTGTTCGCTGTAAAAATGTAGTTGCTGCCTTACATTTAAGGACATACTCACACTACAGTTGCCTTGGGCCCTGTTTACACTAGTGCGTTTTAGTTTCAAAACGGCGTTTTAGCATGAAAATGATCCGCGTCCACACTTGCGTTTCACCTAGCATTTTTGAACATATCTCCGTCCACACTACTCCACCAAAAACGTATATCACGTGACCATTCGCGCACTCTGGGCATGCACGTTCAAGTATAAACAGGAAGCATGTGTCTCGCTCGGCATTTGGTTATTGTTAGTCAACAAACCCTAACCCAAAACCGGCGTTCTAAATAGGGCTTACGCTGCTTGAAACTGGAGCGATTAGCGAGTGCTTGAACAATAGCTTGCCTCTTGCGAATATATGCAGCTGTTGTAGTAAAAAAGCAGAGTTTAACTGCACAATAGCGAAAATGGACAATAGTGCAAACAACGCTCCCATTTCTGTGTCCAGCAGCCACACCTCTGTTTTCAGATCACTGAGACGGAGCAGCAGCATTTTAGAATGAAAACGGCCTCTCCAGCGTTTCCAAAACGCTCTGTTTTCGGGGCTCGAAAACTCTGGCGTAGTTTGGACGGATGGCGTAAAAATAGCAAAACGTATGCGTTTTAAAACGAAAACGCATTGGTGTAAACGGGGCCTTGAACCGGGCCAGAGCACGCTTGTCCTCCCTCCCGTCTTCCCCGACGGCTTGCACTTACATTACATTCAGGCCTGAGCACGCTTACATCATCGATGATGCGCTGTTCAGTTTAAGAGAAGCGCTCTTGCTCAGCACAGTGGACATTTCTTTATATGGTTATATCGTTTTAGTCTTTTGATATGCAGTGACACACAGACAAAAATTTCACTGAACAGATCAGCCACTTTTGACGCTCATAAACAATCATAAAGTTCTCGTGCTGCAGGAATTAGGAGGTTTGCTAAAGGTGCAGCTGTTGTGCAGAAAGGGGTTTGCGTCTTTAATATTCTTCGACATTTGCGTTCATTAAACAGTAAAAATGACTGATAAATCCATATGAAACAGTCCCCAAAAGTCACGTCTACTCTTCAGTTTCGGGCTCAGGCACGCTTTGCACTCACACTACAAGCATACTGCACCAAAGCCCAAGTGAACTGCGCTCAGGTACACCTCTTCCAACCAAGCCAGGGCCAGCCAACTGAACCGTGCCTGAGCCCGATTCAGAGCACTCCCACTTTTCAAACGATCCTGGGAATGGTTCGGATAGCATAGTGTGAGTACGCCCTAAGTCTCTTCAACTTAACATCAAGCTAATTTTTTTTTCAACTTAAAATAAGTTACAGCATGATAAATATCTTATAAGTTAAAGAAACATAAAAAGCCATGATGTCATTATTAAGATTTTTTATTGTCTCATAACACAAATGTCCCATTCCATTAGATTCTTCCAGGCTTGTATTATTCAGCAAGTTTATGATATTCTGGAAAGTAAAACGCCTTTTTTTGTTGTTATAAAATTATACTTACTCATACACATATTATTTTATGAGATTACCTGTTTCCTAAATGCTTTTGTCATATCCGCTGCATCTGCTCCATCCCACATTAGGGTGTAAGGTAATATTTTTACGAGAAGCATCATCGTTTTTCTTGTTTATTGCACTCTTTCACTGTTTATGGGTTATCATATTGTTACCTGGTTCTTCATTTGATCATCTGCTCCACTGTCAAGCAGAAATTTAACCAGCTCCACATCGTTATTCAGCACAGCAACCTAAATATTATTACCAGAAAAGTCTGCAATGAAGTCATCCATCATTTGTGGTGGCTGTTTTGATGAAAATTACATTATCTGCGTATTTCCAGTCTTGTCTCGGGTGTAACATGAGCTTCAGGCTGCAGAAGAATGGAGGCCATGGACCACTCTGTTTCCGATGATGGCTGATAAACTCTAAGGAGACACTTAATCCATCACATCCACCTGTCAGAACACACAAACACTCACTTTAAGCTGACAGCAAATTTGATTTGCTGCCAGATTTGCCCCATAGGAAATGGTCAAGATGTGTTTTTGTTTGTTTGTATATCTCATTCTTAAAAATCAGGGTTAATTTACTTAATAATGATTTATTAACTCTTCTGAAATTAGGGCACATTTTTAAAGTTCTTCCTTAAATGCTCCGCTGTGAGTGTTTTTCCAATCATCGGAGCATTTAAAAAACATTGAGAGCTCTGCAACTTGCTACGCTGCTGACATTTTTTTAAAAAGTGGTGCTTTCATTGACAACTACAGTAAAAAAAATGCTGAACTCGGCAAAAACGACAACGTGCCCTTAAAACATTGGTATTGTGTTGTCTAAAAATGAATAATGTACGAACATTTGACAGCATGGCATTATTTTTATGCACATTTAAAAAAAATTATAATTCTTATTTTCTGAAAGACAGAATTGATTTGGAGTTGTCTGAAATTAATTAGTAATTCCAGTTTTGCTTCTTGCAATAACCCATGTAGGTTTGTAAACAATTTGTATAATTCTGTACAATGCTTTACTGGCTGCAAAAGATAATTTGGTGTAAAAACCTGGAAACAGAGTCTTGGAACATTATTTATTTATTTATTGCGGTTGTACACTGTAACTGAAGTGATATAGAAATGTAATGTGAGAAAATAAACAGCTTGAAATTGAGCTGTGAATTTCCCTGGGATTCAGGGAGCAGCCCCTTATAATAATACCTTTTGAAAAGGGTTGAAACCCAAACTAGACTTTATTAATATGAAGTAATCTGACACAGTACAGCATGTATATACAACTATTGTTATTCAGGGTATATGGGTAAACTGTATACTATTGGTCCTTTTTTTAATAAAGGTCATGAATATCATGTAACAATGCTTCAGGAATAACTAACCACAGAACATTGTTCCTGGATTAGCAATAATATATCCAAGCTTTTTAAACACTGCTCCTGGAAAACACTTAGAGTTATTTTATTTACTTATTTATTTTTTGTTGTTGTTGTTGTTTTACAAAAATAAATGATGTAAAATGTATTACTTTAATATTCTGTTCTAGGCCCACTGTTCTAAAATGTCTGCAGACCGTAAGCAGGCAGTTCATTATTTTTAAAGACTGTCCTCAGATTAGGAGAAGTAAACAAGTTTTTAGAATTTTAGAGTGTTTAGAATTTAGTTGACAAAACACTATATACAGAACACAAAACAAATGTCTACCTGGTTTCATCGTAGTCTCAGTCTGTTAAGAATATATCCCTCAGTGATGCTGATGCTTGGTTTGTAGATGTGTTTAATTGTGTATTTAGTGACTCTGCTGTGTGCTCGTGCACATCTGTCTCCGTGAGTTCCAAGGTTGTCATGGTGACGTCACTGGAGCAGAAGTGCGCGCGCTCTTTGGACTGTGTGTGCTGTATATGGGTGTGTGTTTCACCTTTTTCTTTTAACCAATAATGTACTGGTTTTGTTTGTGCGATGTACGGTTATCCTTACTGAACCTTGTTAGTGTGTTTTGCCCTGCAGTAGTCACTTGCATCAGCCGTGGCTCTATTGTGATGGGATTAAATGACCACATGACTGCTCAAAATCTCTGCCGCTTTTCGTCCGAGTGGTGAGTCAGTGGCGTGAAACGGAATCGGTTCCTTGAACAATTGAATGTAAAGAATCGGTCAAAATGAATCACATAGCCTACTTTTTTTATCACGTAGGAACATTGGGCCTACATTTTTAAAGTATTAAGCACGTTTTACCCCCCCCCC
>CAIGQQ010013425.1:0-21638 GCA_903798035.1 Danio albolineatus
TTCCGCTGTGGCGACCCCGGATTAATAAAGGGACTAAGCCGAAAAGAAAATGAATGAATGAATGAATTCACCTAAAGCGCATGTCTTTGGACTGTGGGGGAAACCAGAGGAAACCCGGAGGAAACCCATGCGAACATGGGGAGAACATGCAAACTCCACACAGAAATGCCAACTGACCTCAATTACTAAACACTGATGCACCGTGCCACCCATATTCTGTATAAATTAATATAACTTATATATAAGTACAGTATGAATTAAATGCACTGTCAGAAAATAAAGGTTCAGGAGCTGTCACTTTTCAAAAGGTACATATTTGTACCTCAGGGGTCCATAATGGTACCTCAGATGTACTTTGTAGGTACATTGATGCACTAATATGCACCTTTGAGGTATCACTGTGGACTCTTTTGGTACAAATATGTATCTTTTGAAAAGGTACTGCCCCAGTAACAGCTCCTGTACCTTTATTTCTGAGAGCGGTTTATATACATAAATTTATATTTATATATGATAATATGTAAATACTATATGAAATATGGCTTTTGGTTTGACTTTCTTCATCTACGCTAAGCTGCTTTGACACAGTCTTCATTGCAAAAGCACAATAGAAAAAAAGATGAAGATGAGATAATGCCTCATTTAAAACATACCGCAACACAAAAAAAACGCAATTCTGTAATTAGTCAACCGAGCTCAGAAGTATGGGTTAAAATATTAGTTAATTTGTTCTACCCTATTCACCTTGCCTGAAACACTTAAGAAATTCAATGCACACTAATTGCAAATATTAATGACAAAAAAGGACAGAATGAAGGATGTCTTGAAAATGAAATGCTGAAAGTCACAGCTACAGTAAAGCAGCAGGAATGAACCAGTTGTTTATGTCGTGCCGATGGAGGCTCAGCATTGCCCCGGGCTTCAGTGATGTGAGCAGAAACACTGGTTACAGGTGATGACAACTGATGAGTGTCTCTTATCATGTAGCCTAGAGCTAAATGACAGCAGGTCAATGACAAATCTCAGTTCATTAATCTTACTTTCCTATAAGACTACGTTTCATCTGCCTCCTTGAGACTAGTTCTATAAGTAGAAATACTTCAGATTAATAATTTAGTTATAGGGCAAAAGAAAGTTAAAGGGGCCTAAGAATATAAAAAAATGGGATTTGGTTGATTTGGATTTGTTGTGAGAAACAGGCAAAGCAAAGGAGAGAATGATTGCTGTTGTTAAGTGTTTATGTACTGAGATGCACTGTAAAAATAACCTGTTCAATTAGCACATTCACTGGTGTTTTCCTGTTTATTTACACTTTCAAATTACATTATGGGACTTTGATATTTACTCTACAGTTTAACAGAGCAATGTTCATTCATATTATTTATAGCTTGAATGATCATATTAGGAATAATATATAGGGAAATGACTCAAAAAGTACCATAGCTAGCTTAGTTTTGTACTGTAGCTGTAACATAACCAACTTAGACTACAAACTACTAAAAATGTCAATAAAAATCGCCTTGTTAAACATTTAACATCACAGTCTGATAATGCTGTTTGAAAGTTTAAATGATTGGAAAATGCACAAGAATTACAAGCTACTGGCGAACTGTAAATAGACTGTTTTCACATTTCCAGGTTTCTCAGCGGCAAAAGTCGCACAGCGCAGTGAATGGAGAGTACGACAAATTTTTTTTGCAATCCTATTTGCTGATCATAAAAGAAAAATGCCATGAAGGTGTTATCAAGACTTTCAGAAAAAGGAAAAAAATAGTGCGAGACTGATGACAGCAGCCAGAGGAGAGAATGACGTCAAATTTACGTCAGCAACATCATAGCCCCATAGACGCTGCATTGAAACACCTTGCATAAGCGGTAATTAGTTTTTTGTAATTTGAGGCAAAGATGATATAATACATACATAAATGCATATAAATGTTCATAAGTTTAAAAAAAAAAAACTTTCAAGGATTTATGTGATAACAGTCTTAAGAAAAGGATCCATTAACATATACTTTTAAACATTGTGCTCAGTTTATTTTTAAAAGCAAAAACACCAAATTAAAACACAGTTTAGTCATGATGTTCCGAAAATAAACAGAAAAATTAAGCTTAATTTAAATAAATGAAATATATTGTGATTTCTCTACCGCTGCTTTCTGGAGTATTATTTATAAAAATGTTGTTCTATTAATATTCTCTCTCTGTATTTTATTTTATAATTTGTCATACACTTACAATAAAACCACTGGGGTCCGTATAATATTTTAAATGCTTACTAGTACATTTAAAAAAATAAATCTATTGAAATTCTATGATATTGGTTTACTTAATATAGTAGTGGGCAAAATTGACACAGTCCTATACTCCACATAATTTAGTTCCTTTTTTAATCTGGGGTCGCCACAGCGGAATGAACTGCCAACTTAATTTTATGCAGCGGATGCCCTTCTAGCTGCAACCCATCGCTGGGAAACATCCATACACACTCATTCACACACATACACTACGGACAATTTAGCTTACCCAATACACCTGTACTGCATGTTTTTGGACTTGTTGGGGAAACCGGAGCACCCGAAGGAAACCCACACAAACACGAGGAGAACATGCAAACTCCACACAGAAGTGCCAACTGACCCAGCCGAGGCTCGAACCAGCGCCCTTCTTGCTATGATGTGATTGTGCTACCCACTGCACCACCATGATGCCCCATAGATAAATTGATACAAAGCATTTCAAATACATTGGATGCAGTGATATGATTACATAAATCTTGTTTTTATTTATTTCATTTATGTTTAAATAACATATATCAATCACAAAATGTTTATTATTCAGTAATCAATATTATTGTTCAATTATTTTAAAAGTATGATATCCAAATGGAAGGAAATTTTATGTTAACAAAATACATACATCTTATAGGGCTGTGTAATTACTTGCAATTGCAAAAAAATAATAAAAAATTGGCGATTTAAGCACATGCAATTTCTAAACTACATGAGGCTGCAATTTTATCGATCAACTTATTTTGATTTTTATTCAAAATACGTTCTTGCGCGCATGAATTTAATATGTAAACCAATCAGAGCTGACGCAGCACACCGGGTAATTACAGCTAAGCTGAGCAGGAGAAAGATGTTAACCAATCAGAGCTCACTCCGTGCACGACGAAGTTGAGAAGGACAACAGAATAGGTGGTTTTGATTTACTTTAGTTTTTATTTATTGTTATGACTGGAGCTGAGATTAGTTCATCTTTATTTTTTCATGCTGTCTGTATTTAAGACAATTTATTACAGTTTTGTTTATCAAGCAGTTAGCACTACTGTGTACAGTATGTTTTTAACTAGAGGTGATGCTAGTCTTAATTTATTTTATGTTGTCTGTTTTAAAGACAATTTTACTACAATTATTTATTAAACTGAATACTATGTTATTTCATTGTGAAATATTTTGTTATGCCCTTCTTGTGCACTGAATACATTTAGAATATGTGTATGTAGCTTGTTTGAAAAAGCAAAAAGATTTGAAAAATCGCAAATAAAATCCCTATCGCAATATTCATCAAAAAAAATAAAAATCACAATATGATTATATTGTCCATATTGCATCTTATATATACATATATATATATAACATCTTATTTGTTAGAACTAAATATTTTTGAGTGTTCTTATTACCCGATCAATACTTGATAGTTGAAATGTAAATACAATATGAAATAACATATATGTGAACTTATATAAAACACAGGACACGTTCAGATGTACAAAAAAAAAAACGTTTTGATCCTTGAAAGCACCTTTTTCGTCTTTGACCCACAGAACAAGCTTTAAGTGGCAAACAAGGACACAAAGGCAATGGGGTAGCAGAGTAAACCCTGCAGTTCATGGGTCACTGCCTCTGAGGCTTCAGTATTGGACCAGCACACGTTCCCAGCTCAGACCATTAATCACTGCCACCAACCTGTTTGTAAGTACCAGTGAATAGCCCACTGTGTGTAACCGTTTACAAGGTAATGCTTTTTTAAAAAAAACAAAAGTCACAAACCCTTCTGTTGGCAAGATTTCAAGTATCTCGGCTCACTTAAATATACAGTTTTTAGACAACTAGATTCGAACTTTAAATCACAGAGATGAGAACATCGACGCTTTTAGTGCCCAGAATAAATGTGTACACTATAACAGATTGCTCAGAAAAATATCCATCTCACTTTTACATTAAAACATTCAATACAGAAGACGTAAAGAAGACGGGTCATTGAATTATTCAGAAAATAAAGCACACCGGAGTTGCTGATGCATCTCACTTGGGAATGAATTATTTTCAAACAATTTAATCGACCAGAGTGAATTATTCTGATTATACTATGTTTACTACAGCTAAAGCAACCATTCAGATGTTGTATTTCAGACAATTATCAGGTTCTTGTCCTCAAAAAGCTCCTGTGTGTAGTACCAGTTTCTTACAAATCTCATCAGAAGCCTTTGATTTGATTTTCAACTGTTGTAGATGTGAAATATCTGAAATCAATCGGCGTAGTGATATGGAACAAAGATGCAGTCAAGAACTGCCTGGAACTACTTTAGCTGTGCTTTATGTAAAAATATTGCTCACCCTATAATGTTCATCAGCCAATCAGAATCAGAATCAAGCCCCGTAGTGTAAAAAAAATAGATTTTTGTGCAAATCTGGTTTACTGGTTTTGCATGAGATTAGTCAATATCAATGTCTGGAACTAGTTTACCAAAGTCATAAAAGTACTAGTGTTAAATGTCGTCAATAAATTTAAGGGTACAAAGTGACTTGACAGGTCCTCAGCACTAGTAACCTGACTGAAAACTATGCATATGTGTGCTCTGATGCGCTCATCTGAAAGAACCCAACAGTATCTGGGTGCAGATTTCCTGCAATCTCAGATATGCAGTCTCAGACACACACTCGATAGAGTTGACGTCACTGTAATGAGTTGGGTTCGAGGCCGGGTTAGGTGTACGCATTAAAAGAAATGCATATAGTCTTAGCTTGCAAGAGCACCGGGGCTGCAGCAAGACCCCTCTCAAAAGAAGAATTATTGTTGAGGAAGGATCCATTTATTCATTTTCTTGTCGGCTTAGTCCCTTTATTAATCTGGGGTCGCCACAGCGGAATGAACCGCCTGTTGAGGAAGGATGAAACTAAAATATAGGCAAAAAGGATAAAAACTAACAACATTCTTTTTAATTTTATTCCACTGCATGTCATTATTCATTCATTAGATGAGCAGAGGCGCAGCAGACCTGTCAAGTTTCTGTTTGTGTCAAGCCATTTTCGTTGATGACATCAACACTGATGAGTACACCCCAATGAATATCTTAGAAGAAAATATCAAATATTGTTTTTGAATCAACCCATGTGAACTTTAACGTATTATTTTTCTAATCCTATAGATCAGGGGTCACCAATTTCTGTCCTAGAGGCCCGGTGCCCCTGCAGGGTTTAGCTCCAACTTCCCTTACACACCTGTCTGGATGTTTCAAGTATACCTAATAAGACCTTGATTAGCTTGTTCAGGTGTGTTTGATTACGATTGGAGCTAAGATCTGCAGGACACCAGCCCTTCAGGAACAAGTTTGGTGACCACTGCTATAGATGTTACTTTATTTTGAAGTTATGCAATTATTTAAGAGGTTTTGTAAAAATACATATATTTTCTAGAAGTGAAAAACTACTGTTAATATTCAGTAGGGTGCACTTATTAATGCTGGCCACTGTATTATCGTTTGCTCCACTAATACAATAGAAAACATTTCATTTTTATGCAATCTGTACCATTCACACTGAGCTCCTCTGCCTATTTCTGTCCAACAATGATTAATAATCCTCTTAACCGACTCCAATAATTACTCCCTTCTTACATAATGTCCAGTGAAATCGATAAAAGTTGCACATAATGAGACTAATTGTCTGTGCTTCTTGCTTACGAGAAGCTGTTAATGCACTGAACACTTTACATAAAGGAATGTATTATTATCATTTGTGCAATACTTTCTTCTTTTGAATAATATCTGTTTGCAGTTTCCAATCCCACTGCACATATATCGCTTTGTATCTGTAGTTTTATTCATATATAGTGCAGTCATTTACTACTATTCTAATTTTTCTTTAATTTTGATGTGTTATTACAATGTCCATAAAGTCTCCTGTACTTATTATGCATACACTTATGAACTCACACTCTCCAGTTGACTTTCTCCGGTGCAGGCATTTTCTTGCATTGTTTGTCCCCCGGATAAAAGTTGAGGTTTTGGCCTCGGAATGTAGAAAGTCCTAGAATAAAGCAAATAGAAGGTGATGAGATCCTGTTTTCTATCACACAAATAATGAGAAATATGGTGACGATAACAAAACAGCAAGAGCAGATGTCTACAATTCGAATAGGAAGTAATACTGAAAGCATTTAAAAAAAAAACACCATAAATTGCATTTGAATAAATGTACTGTTCTTTTCATCAGTGAGTTTGTGGTCCTTAGGGGACAAGCTGATAATCTAGGAACCGAGAGTTCAAGTGGCAGTTTTGCATTAAAAAAGGAATAGTTTTCATATGCATAGACTGCAGTGTGCTATTTGAATACGTTGAGCTGTGTGGGACATATCTCATTACGTTTATGATAATCATTGTAATGATTTGATTTGACCTTCAAATTTAAGCTGCTTAAATTAGTGGTTCTTGAATTATTCATGAGGCAGAACAGACTCTGTCCTATTTGAAGTTCACAAAGTGACTCTTTTTACAAAAAAAACACTTTAAATAAAGCACAGAAAAAATAAGAATAAATTGAAAACTCCAATAAGTCTTTATAGGTATGGTCTGTTTAAAAAGATGCAAATCTATCATTGTATAATAGTAAACTGAAATTTGTAACTGTGTGAGGTATTCAAATCCTAAAATGAAATATAATATTTCCATCATTAGAGTGTGGGAGATTATTATTCATGCTTTTGTGTTACTGCTAAATGGAATAACATTATAAAAAGCAGTCGTTTTTTTTATGTTGTTGTCATTTCTGTTCATTTAGACAACAATAACATAGTAAAACAGTACAATGCAATCTGAAATTTAAGCTGGATGAAGTCTTGCATCAAATTGCAATAATGATGTAAACATGTAAATTAGACAATGCACCAGCAATTCAGTCTTGCAATAAAATCTATGAAAATTATTTCTGAGTGTGCTTCATGTTAGTGGGCTTGACAATCCACCTGTAGGACACATTTTTCCTCTCCGTATGCACTATATCACTGGAAAATCATAAGTAGGATTATTTAACAATAACAATGCAGTACAACATTGCTACAGTTTGAAGCAGCCAGGCTAATTTGCAGACTTAGTCCCTGGTTAGGCTTTTTATACACTAAAACAGTATGAATATTTTTATAATATACATATAAAAAGAAACATTACCAATACAAAAAGTAATAGAAATAGAAAATAATATTAATATATTTTTAAAAGAGTGCAGAGCGCAGAGTTGAACCACTTTTGTAGGCTAACTCTCTATGAAATATGTTTAAATCTGTTTGCCTTTTTATTTCAATCAAGCAGGCTGCTCCAAACAGTGTTCCTTGACCTGAAAATATATATTGTGCAAATTTAGTTTGTGTTTGGTGTTGTGCTTCTTATGCTGTTTGTGTGCTTTATAAACCACCTATAAACCACTTTACACCAATATAAACCACTCTTTTCCTCCACCAGACACTTTTCTACAAACACATTACGAGGAATATAGCTGCTATATTAACTTTTGCTGCTCCCTGCTAATTTGAAGTGCTTCTTTTATTCTAATTTGTAAACCACTTTGGATAAATGTGTCTGCTAAATGAATAAACGTAGATGTTAAAACCACCCTTTAAATAGAACAAGAGTAAGACCTTCGAAAAAACAGCCTTGAGACCAGACTCTAGACCTACAATAGGCTACTAATGGCTTCCTCATCTTTTCATCAAAAAATGTAATCACCTCAAAACCTCCCTAGTCCCTTTCCCTGGTCAAAACACAAGTACATAACTGTGGAACATGAAAGGTCTCAGAAAACACTATATGGATAAAAAAACACACACACACACACACACCATAGAATGAAAGCTTCATATTTGAAGTCTTTATCACCATCTAGTGGTTATATTGTAGAAGAATCATTTCATATTCCCATGTGTTTAGTAGAAAACTACAGCTTAAAGAGCTACAAATAAACCTTTAAACTATTATAATATAAAAAGCAGATTACATGGAATGCATGGATCTTACATGTGAAAGATTTCTAATTACCTTTTTATTTTTTTATTTAACAATTTTATTCATAAAACACACAGCTCCCTTGATATTTTAGTATTTATACTGTGGAAAAATACAGTTTTTTTTAGAAAGAGGTCTCCAAGTCTCTGTAATCGCTGAAAATGTAAACTCTCTCTCAGACAATTATTTCCCCAGGCAAATATTTGTGAATAGCAGCGTCTAAAATAGGCATATGTCAATTGTTTACGGAATATTTTCCATGGGAAGAGCAACATAATCGTTTCAGATTTTTTTTTGCCAAAGTTCATCACAGAAATACATCAAGCGCTGATAGTTGATATGATCGCTTACAACCCACGAAATCCTCGCTAAACTAATAATTCATCTTTAATTCATGCATATGACATGTTGATGTTTTTAATTAAAAGCTTTTCCGCGAGGAAGAATGAAGCTTGGGAAATGTTTACATTGCAGAGGCAAAAAGCCATTTCACGTCATGCACATTACAAATATAACCATCAACAAAAATCATGGGGCTTCATATGCATCATTTAGCACATAAAGCCGGTTTACGGTCTATATATTAACTTCTGTATATCAACACCACCATTATAACATCTTTTAATGTCAGTTATTCCCTTGATGCCTAGCCATCTGCGTTTCTGCTGAGTTTATTGACATATTAGTGTGTCATGAGAGAGTTTTGGGAAAAACGGCTTCACTGTTTTTCTTTTTTGATATCGTTCCAGGAACGTCTTTTCAGCCTCTGTGCGCAGGACGTCAGATATTAAAGTACAAATTTAAAACGGAAAATTTCTTCCATATATGCTGTCAGGGAGAAACTTATTTTAAGATTTATAACATCAAGAAGCTGAAGTTCACAATAGAAGACGCCTTTGACATATTCTAATACAGAACAAGCCTAGCCTTGACAGTGTGGTAATGGGCATTTCATTTATTTATTTTATAATATTTGTTAGAAAAATACATTATGATGTAGACCAGAAATGTCAAACACTGTAAAAAAAATCTTGGTTGGCTTAAATTTTTAGGCTGAATCAAATTAACCTTATAAGTCCATTGAACTTATACTATGTTAAACTGACTTACAACAGCTTATGTAACTGATACAATTAAGTTAGAACATGATTAACGTAACGTAGTTACAATGAACTAAAAACATATAATGTCATGACTAATTGATCATATAATTGTTTATAGTGTGGAGTGTCGCAGCCCTGCATAGTTTAGTTCCAACTGGGGCTGTATGTACATTTTTGACTCTTCTAAAGCATAAAAATACCATAATGTGTTTGCAGATATTTAAGAAACATGCTATGTTATCATAGTTGTTTATATATGAAAAATCATGACGGAAAAAAGAAAAAATCCATGTCGGAATATCTGTCTTTTTTTGTTCTCTATAACCAGCCCACTGCCAGTTTCCAAGTTATATTTCAGCACTCCAAGTTGAAATACACCGTATTTCATTTCAGTCTTGAAGGCTACTTCAATGCATGCGGCCACAGTCAAAAATGCGACCTGTGCATTTTCTGTGCAGAGCTGCGGCGCTCCAGCAACCAGGAGTTTGACACCTGATCGGGACAAGTTTTGCACATCATATACATAATAGTATAGGTCAACCTTTTACTATTATATGATGTGCAAAACTGTTGTCCTGTTCAGTGAATCCTTTTATTTTGAATTATTAGATGTATAGATACTTACTTACGCCCAGTGCCATTTACATCGAAGTTGATATTTAGGCACATCATATTGATGTTTTATAACATCTAGTTTTTATGAGGTGGGTCGTTAGCCCACTCAACCTCCAATCTGGAGGACCAGAACATACACACATACATGTTAGCTTACCCAATTCATCTACAGCACGTCTTTGAACTGTGGGGGGAAAAGGAGCTCCCGGAGGAAACCCACACAAACACGAGGAGAACATGCAAATTCCACACAGAAATGCCAACTGAGATGTATGGAATCAAATATTTTTTTCATTGCGTTTCCATTTTAGCCATTTAACTTGCACTCTAGAGCAAAAGTGTTGACATGACAGTATTACTGCAAATTTGGAGTTTTTTGTTTTAATAATAACCAATGAACAAACATGCAAAATCAATAGTATTCTTTTCGGCTTAGTCCCTTTAATAATCTGGGGTCGCCACAATGGAACAAACCGCCAACTTATCCAGCATATGTTTTACTCAGCGTATGCCCTTCCAAACACAACCCAACACGGGGAAACACCCATACACTCTTGCATTCACACACATACACTACAGCCAATTTAGCTTATTCAGTTCACCTACTAAATCTTTGGACTGTGGGGGAAACAAGAGCACCCGGAGTAAACCCACACAAACATGGGGAGAACATGCAAACTCCACATAGAAATGCCAACTGACCCAGCCGGGGCTTGAACCAGCGCCCTTCTTGCTGTGAGGCGATCGTGCTACCCACTGCACCACTGTGATGACGTATTAGTCATTCATTCATTCATTTTCTTGTTGGCTTAGTCCCTTTATTAATCCGGGGTCGCCACAGCGGAATGATCCACCAACTTATCCAGCATTTGTTTATACCCAGCGGATGCCCTTCCAGCCGCAACCCATCTCTGGGAAACATCTATACATTCTCATTCACACACATACACAACAGACAATTTAGCTTACCCAATTCACCTGTACCACATGTCTTTGGACTTGTGGGGGAAACCGGAGCACCCGGAGGAAACCCACGCAACCACGGGGAGAACATGCAAACCCAGAACTGTCAACCAGCGACCTTCTTGCTGTGAGGTAAACGTGCTACTCACTACGCCGCCGTGGCGCCCCTGACGCATTATTATTTTTTTTATTATTATTTAAGTTTTTTATTATTATATTAACAGTAATAATAACAATCAGCATAACTGTTTAATTATTTAAGCAAAAGCATTTGCTTAAAAGTGGCTAATGGGGTTTAAAATCCTCGTCTTCAAGAATCTGCTCTCTGATCTGCTCCATCTCCATACATCACAACCTGCACAGTAATAATGCTATTTTGTGATTTGAAAATTTAGACACTGTTAAAAACAATTGTCGGCTTCCGGTTTACGTCTCATTGAGAATGGCCGCATAATTTCTTAGCTCCGCCAATTTGCACGATAATTGCTGCCCCAGAGCTAAATATTAACAACATTCAAATACTAACAGTTATGGATGGGGTAGCTATGGACAGAAGGGGAAGACAAAGAAGAAACACGACAAAAGACGACGAAAACAACCCAAATGTATTTGAACAAACCAACACGACCGGTGACGCTAATGCTAACGTTACACCTGAGGGAGAACAAATTAGCCTGGCAAAGATTCTCAACGAAATTAAGGACTTTAGGCAAGACAGCCACAAACATCTTCAAGACATTAAAGAAGAATTAAACAAGTCCAATAAAAGAATCGAAGAGGCTGAAAATAGAATTGTCGAGGCGGAGACCCGAATTCAAAACACGGAAGAAGTGTTAGAAGAGATGCTACGGCTAACGCAACAGCTTGAAACCAGACTAAACGACCAAGAAGGCCGAGCCAGGCGGTCTAACATTAGGATCTACGGGGTACCAGAAAAATCTGAGGAAAACTTTCCAGACATGATTTCTTTCCTGGAGGACTTCTTGAAAGCTACCCTAGTGCTGACTGACGTTATCCCGGCGGACCTCCAGATTGAACGGGCTCACAGAGCACTAGCGCCTATCCCAGCATCCACTGCCAAACCCCGCTCGATTATCGTCAAGTTTCTTAACTACAGGACGAAAGAATTGGTCATCAAAACTGCCTGGGCGAAGAAGGCGATCGAATGGAAAGACAACAGAATTTATTTTGACCATGATTATGCCCCTGATGTACTGTGGAAACGGAGGGAATACCAAGAAACCAAAAGGGCGCTGAAGGAACATGACATCAAATTCCAAATGCGTTTCCCCGCCAGGTTAAAGGTGTTCTATGCGGATGGCACAGTCCTCTACAACTCCGCGGAAGAGGCATCGACTGATATGGAGAAAAGAGGTCTCCCGGTAACTGTACACAGCTCGCCTAACTCACTGATTGAGCGCGTTCAGCGGCTGACCTGGAGAAAGCCCGGAAAAAAGCACGGTACTTCTGCTCGTTCACTCCCCTCATATAAAGAAAAACTCCTTGCATTTAAGCGTCCTCAAATAGTCGATTAAACATTGAGAAATGTCCTTTTTGATGATCAAACTTGAAGGTACTCTTGTTCCTTTTTAAGTTGGACGCTTTTGTTGTCATTTGATACTTTCCTGCTTTTTATTTTACATTTTTCTTCCCGATGCGGAAAAAACTAGATTACTTTTAAGTGCAAATTGCTACGAAGGAAAAGACGAACTATTACCAAGTCTAAATGACTGGTGTATGGGCCCTTAGTACGAAGCAAGTACAAGAGGCTTCTCCCATGGAGCACATTTATCATCTTTGCTCACTTAAGGGTCGTTACGTTGCGACCTCATACTTGGAAGTCGTGTTTCTTTTTTCATTTATATTGACTTTATTTCTAATCAGAGTTCAGTCTGTTCTTTGTTCTTCGTTGAGTTCATGTTCACAACTACTTCACAAGGGGGCCTTAACTGATCATTATAACACGAGTTTAAGAATAAGATCTCAAAAATATCTGGAAATATGCGAATCAATCAGAAAATGCACAGTTGCATAAAGATAGCATCATACAATGTTAATGGCTTACTTAGTCCTGTAAAAAGAAGCAAGATTTTGACTAAACTTAAAAAAGAGAAAATTGAAATTGCTTTACTTCAAGAAACCCATCTCAATGTAACAGAGCACAACAAATTAAATCGAATGGGGTTTAAATACACTTTCTCATCCTCGTATGGATCTGGACATAGGAGAGGGGTTGCAGTCTTAATTTCTAATAAAATTGCTTATGAACATCTTTCCGAAATAAGGGACAGAGAGGGAAGATACATAATGATTAAAGGCAGAGTAGAGGGCACCTTAGTCACTATCTTAAATGTATACGCTCCTCCAGGTAGCAAATGCTCCTTTTTTAGGACTTTGATAGATCTGTTAGCATCGGAATCACAAGGTATCCTTATTTGCGGTGGAGATTTTAATGTTTTATTAGACCCTAAATTAGACTCCTCACATCATTCCACCCAGCTAGCGAATCCCTTAAGAAAACAAATAAACACAATGTTAAAAGAAATGGGCTTGATCGATGTATGGAGATACTTTCATCCAGGACAAAGAGATTATACATTCTACTCACACCCACATGCATCCTATTCAAGAATTGATTATTTCCTTGTATTTGAAAAAGACAAATTTAGAATTAAAAATTGCAACATAGGTTTAATCGACATATCTGATCATGCTTTAATATCACTCTATCTAAATTTGGAAAATAAACCAAAAAACACTCTCTGGAGATTAAACTCTGGCATACTGAACAATAATGTTATAAGGGAACAAATTGTAGCTGAAATCAAACAATATATTGAGCAGAATGATAACGGATTAGTCTCCCCAACTATATTATGGGATGCATGTAAAGCTGTGCTCAGGGGTAAGCTCATTGCTATTTCATCTCAACAAAAGAAATGTAGGCTTGAAAAACTTAACACACTTACCAAAAATTTAAATAGATTAGAAACGGAAAATAAGAAAGGCCCTAACAAAAATCTGCAACAGGAAATTAAGAAAATTAAAACAGAGTTAGATCACCTTTATACCCAGGAAATAGAGAAAAAACTTATGTTCCTAAAACAAAAATATTATGAGTCAGGTGGCAAAGCAATGAAGTTACTGGCTAGAAAGTTACGCAAGCAACAGGCCGATACAACAATACAGAAAATACAAGACCCTATATCAAAACAGCTATTTCATAAAGCAGAAGATATCCAGAGAGTGTTTGAAAATTATTATAAAAAACTGTATACTCAAGAACAAAAAGTAGATCATGAAAAAATCAAATTGTTTCTCACTTCTCTAAATCTACCTTTAATTAGCAATAATTGGAATGCTAAACTATCTGCAGATATAACAGAGGAGGAAATAAATAAAGCGATATCTAAGCTTAAAACAAACAAGTCTCCTGGTCCAGACGGATTCTCCTCTGAATGGTACAAGATGCTTAGACAACAACTAATTCCCATTCTATTGCCAGCTTTTAATCATGTTTTGCATGGAGGAGAGTTACCGCCCTCGTGGCGAGAAGCTACTATTTCAGTAATTGCAAAAGAAGGGAAAAATAAAGAAGATTGTGCATCCTACAGACCTATCTCAGTATTAAATATAGACTATAAACTCTTTGTCTCAGTCCTAGCTAAAAGACTCGAATTGCTAATGCCGGATTTAATTAATTCTGACCAAACTGGATTTATTTGCGGTAGGCAAACACAAGACAATGTTAGACGAACTCTCCAAATCATCAGTCATATCCAGGAATCTAAGGTACCGGCCGTGCTTTTAAGTCTTGATGCAGAAAAAGCCTTTGATTCTGTTAATTGGTCTTTTCTTAAGTGTATCCTCACACACTTTAATTTCCATGAAAAATTTATCAGGGTTTTCCAAAACATATATTCTTGTCCCATTGCAAGAATCAAAATAAATGGTAATCTTTCAGAAACCATTACACTGGAGAGGGGCACGAGACAGGGGTGCCCTCTGTCCCCTTTGCTTTTTGCATTGTTTATTGAACCCCTGGCACAGTGGATCAGGCAAAATACAAAAATAAAAGGTATTAACATCAAAGATGATATACATAAAATAGCATTATTTGCTGATGATATCTTAACTTATCTGAGGGACCCAAATGAATCATTAGTTGAATTATGGAATATATTACATACCTATGGATCTATGTCAGGATTTAAGTTGAATATTAGAAAAACACAAGTATTAACCTTTAATTATAACCCCCCAAACAATATTAAAAATGATTATCCTATTAAATGGGATTCTAAATGTATTAAATATTTAGGAATAAACATCCCCAAGGATATGACCAATTTAGAAACGCTTAATTATGGCCCCATTAATAAGACAATAAAATTAGACATTGCAAGATGGAATCTTCTACCTTTTTTCAACATGAAATCTAGAATAGACTCAATCAAACAAAACATACTTCCAAGACTGCTTTACTTATTTCAGTCTTTACCTGTTCCCCTCTCCAAAAAACAATTTTCAGAATGGGATAAACTGATTTCCAGATTCATATGGCAGGGTAAGAAACCAAGGGTAAAATTTAAAACCCTGCAATTGAGTAAAGAAGAGGGAGGGGTGGCCCTTCCATGTTTGCAAAAATATTTCTGGGCAGCTCAACTGAGATGGATATTCTGTTGGTGCAATCCAGAGTACCAAGCAAGATGGAAGGACATAGAGATTGGTTGGTTCGACGAGTTTCCTATTCAAGCAATCATTGTGGATCAAAACTTAATAAAGCAAAATAACCAATGGATCAAGGTAACCTTAAAAAACATGTCAGAGATCATTAAGATTTTTAATTTAACAGACACTGTGAAGGTTTTGAAGTGGGCTTCATATGACTCAGAATTTAAACCAAACACTTTAGATATACGTTTTAAAATTTGGGCTAGAAAAGGGATAACAACTTACTCTTCAATTATGGATAAAGGACATTTATTAGATTTTAATTCAATAAAAGAAAAATTTCATTTAGACTCCAAGGACTTTTTTAGATATCTCCAGCTCCGGCAACATTTCTATCGAAACATTAAAAAAGACACAGATGGTGATACAAACAAGAGTGCTCTAGTCAAACTATTCTCCTCAGCTTATATGGCTGAACCAATGTCAAAAACTATAACGAAATTATATAAATCACTAATAGATTTACAAGGGGATTCATCTCTATACATTAAAGAAAGATGGGAGAAAGAAAGTGGTATTATCATCTCAAATGAGGATTGGCTAAATATATGTAAGTTACAATGGGCTACTTCCCGTTCTTCATATTGGAGAGAATTTTGCTGGAGAAATATTATCCGTTTTTTCCTTACCCCAAAACAGAAAATGTCATTCTATGGGAATTCAAATTGTTGGAGGCATTGCGGTTCACAGGACGCTAATCATTTTCACATATTTTGGGGATGTCCTAATATTAAAAGTTTTTGGAAAGGAATACATAGCATTTTAGAAAATACTTTAAATATTCCAATTGATTTCAGCTTTGAGGTACTCTACTTGGGTATGCTGTCAATGGATTCTTTGGAAAGAAAAAACAAATACATGTATCGAGTCATCCTTGCTTCAAGTAAAAAAGCCATTACTAGATGCTGGTACAAACCTAATCCACCACTAATGCAAGATTTGATTGATGTTTTGAAAACTATATTCATTATGGAGAAAATCACATATAGTGTGCACAATCAGATAGATATGTTTGTTGACTTATGGTCTAAATGGATTGAGTACATTACTCCCACTCAACCTAATGTTTTTCTTCTATAGAATTTAAAGACTTAGTTTTATTGGTAATAATGTTTTCAACCCCCATACCCCCCCTTTTTTATTTTTTTATTCTGTCTTTTGTCTGTATATAGTTTTGATAAGGATGATGTAAAATATGGCAAAGGGATATGTTCGGTCGCTGTTATTAAGAAATTTGATTTCTTTTTGGTCCCTATTGGGGAATTTAAACTGTAAAAGCTGTAAAAGTGATGTATGTCTACTGATGCTGTGAATCGTATCTCTCTGCAATAAAAATTTAAATATAAAAAAAAAGAAATGACATGCTGTGCGCTTAAAATATAATCAGATCCACTTTATTTGGTAAACAAAGCAAGTCTCTCGTATAAAATATCTACTTAAAGAGAAAAAATAGTACTCTACAAACTGTTTTGTAAATAAATCATCTGAATATTTTCATATTAGTCAATATTATTACTGAAATTAATTTAAAAACTGAATAAATATGAATATACACACATTTACACTTCAATCAATGATGGGCAAAAGATCTGAGGAATTCAGCGCACGCAGATTCCGTGTGGGCCTACTCATGGCCCATTTCCACTGAGTGGTACGCTACGGTACTGCTCGGTTCGCTTTTATGGCCGTTTCCATTGTCACAAGATACCAAAAATTTAACCGTACCATATCGCATTTTGGGTACCCTTTCGAAAGCACAACAAAAGGGTACCAAAAGGCGGAGCAAGACGCACGGCTAAACACTATTGGTTTACAGAGATACGTCACTCGCTCGTACACAAGCCAGGAGAAGGAACACGAAGGAAGCACCATTTTTAAATACACAGCCGAGACATTACAACGTAATAATATATACATATATGTCATTGTCTTGATGAACAAAGCCAAGAAGAAGAGCAGCAGCTCCCCTGTGCCCTTTGTTGTTTACAAGGCCGTCTAAAGCGCGAGCGGTTTGACTTTTCCCAGAGAGCCCACGTGCGGGTCTATATTTGAAATAATAAACTCCTCGAGCTGATGATAATAACGTGCGCGAGATTATTGAAGTGCTTCTGACATCCTTTCAGAAACGGACAAGTGCAAGAGTGATGCACGAAAAAACAAAGGAGGAAATGATTCTTTCAGCAACCAAACCGTGAACAAACAGCCACGTTTAACTATTATCACCACTTTTTTGACTTATTATTAACTCGTAATGGCGGAGTTCCTCTCTAACAGAGGCTACATGTGCTGGTGGAGATCACACACACAGATGAGAGCTCTGCACTGACTGTGGGCTATATCTCCTGCTGTTGGTGACCCTAAATAAGGACTAAATGTCTGCTGTGTGTAGTGTTTCTGTAACTGATCATATCAGAGACTGTAAAGGGCTGTATGTGTTCATATATGCTGCATTTATTTATTACCATTGGTACCCTTTTGGCAGTGGAAACGCAACCCTGATAAACGTGATCTGTCCCGCACCGATCTGTACCAAATTATATCAGTGCAAACTAGCTTGGAAGCACACGAATAAATGAGCAAATTGGCATTTTTGGGGTGAACTGTCCCTTTAAATGTGGAAACTTGTAACTTATAGGGATGGTTTACCCCAAAATAAAAAATTAAAACATTTATCACCCTCAAGTAAAAGGTTAAAAAGGTTGTCAATATGGCTGAAAACTAGGGCTGTCCAAGAATTAATCGTGATTAATCACATCCAAAATAAAAGTTTGTTTTGACATAATATGTGTGTGTGTTATATATATTTATTATGTATATGTGATAAACACATTCATAGAAGCCAAAACTATATATAAAAAAGTTACATCAAAGTAGTTACATCATATTCAAATGTAAAATTTGTGTCATACACATATATTTTTTATATATCTAAATATAAACCAACATTTGATCAAGTATATGCATGTGTGTATTTATATATTCATAATAAAATATACACAATACACACACAAATATTATGTTAAACTTTTATTTTGGATGTGATTAATCACGATAAATTTTTTGACAGCCCCACTGAAAACATTTTTTTTCTTATATATACAAAGCTGGAATTATATGTGAATTATAAAAGCAATAATTAATATTACAGACAAAAAAGCACTGTATTACCTGCTATTCGCTCTCCCTCTGAAGCTAATTGAGAAATAACTCAAACTGAAATTCACCGACTGGCCACTGGGGGCTGGCTCCAAAGCAGAGACATTTCCATCGACTCCAATGTCAAAATGTTTGTACAGCTTGGTACAAAACAAGACTTTGGTGTATATAGCTAAAACTATCCTTCCTGAAAACAGAGGGTTTTTATTTGTAAGTCATCTGTTTAATTTAGATAAAGCCTTAAGTTCTGCATCTGCCTCTGTTGCACGCCATCACCTCGGCTCATTCCAGGTGCTGAACTCAGCATATATATCATATTTGTGCTTTTGTTTAAAGTGGCTTTACACAGTTGCCTTTTGGGATTGTTTGTTACAATTATCAGAGAATGTATGGCACTCTGTGCACGTAATTGTGCTCACAAACCATCAAATTATTTTATTATTTCATTTATAAATGTGTTTGTTTTATTTAAGATAATTTATTTATTATTTATAGTTTTATCTTGAAATTGAACGCAATCCTTAATCTGATTGATTAGCTTTAGCTATATAACAGTCATGTGAAACGTGTTGTCCTACAGTCTTATGCCTGGATTTCTTATACACTGCATGAATATTTTAGTCTATGTGTTTTGCTCTTTTTTTAATAAATTCAAATATTCAAAATTCACAAATAAAGATACTATAGAAGTCAATGGTTACAGAATTCCAGCATTCTTCATAATGTCTTCTTTAGTGTTCAACAACAAGTCTGGCACAAGTAAAGAGAGAGTAAATGATGACAGAATTGTAGTTTTGGGGTGAACTGTGCCTTTAAATAAATCCCTGATTAAAGCTAGTGATTGGTCGGGGTCAGTAATGATTCATTCCCCGCTCAGACTCTCCTTGGACTCGGCAGAAGTAAATGTGAATATTATTTCATTTCTGGCTACCGTAGAGAGCGTCCTCACGAGTGTCTCCTTCAGGTCCTGTAGTGTCCAGAAGTCATTAATTACTGGCTGTAATGTATGCACTGAGGAGCTTTAATGAACACACACTGTTTTTACATCAGCCAGTGTGTGTGTGTGTGTGTGTGTGTGTGTGTGTGTGTGTGTGTGTTCACTGTGAGCAATGACATACAACAGTAGAATAATTGTGTTTAACTCATTAATTCGCTGAAATGGAGTCTGAACTTGAGCTGTGCGGTTTATCTACATTCAGATTTGATTTTGGTCTTTAATGATTATAAACAGGGCTTGACATTAACACCCGCCAAATGTGGGTAGATTGCAGCTGTGGTGGGTTACACAGCCACTCCCACTTTGTCTGGCTGAAGCTCATTTTAAATCCCCAGTGCTGCTTGCCACTACAGATGATTAGACTGTTGTTTATAGCCATTTGTCAATATGCGTACAGATGTGATCTTAGAATCGAGGCGCAGCACGACAGAAAGCAGGTGAATAACGAATGGGAGGATCATGTGCACAGGCGATCCTCACTCACTGGCGAGGGCTTTGGTCTCGCACGCACAGATGATTTGATGCGAGTTTAAAAGCTCCTGTGTCTGGAAATGAAACTTCAACGCTAAGGATTTTTCTACCGGCCTGATTGGGGTCAGTTTTATTAATTTTTGTTTATGTTTTTTTTAAGCAGAATTATTCAGTTCATCAAGGCGCCATTTATTAAATGTAAAAATAATTATAATTGTAAAATATTTATTACAAATTTAATTAACTGCTTTCTTATTGTATGTAGTTTCAAATAAAACACTTACTCCAGTCATTATTAATAATAATTAACCATTAATAATAATAACAATAATAATAATAATAATAATTAATATTAGAGTGATTTCTGACGGATCATGTGACTCTGATGACTGGAGTGATGAAGCTGAAAATTCATCTTTAAAATCACTGGAATAAATTATTCAGTTAAACGATGAACTACTTTTACACAGTTATCTTATAGTGCAATAACATTTTACAATGTGTGCTGTATTTATGATGAAATAAATGCAGCCTTGGTGAGCAGGAGAAGTTTTTTTTAAATATTTAACAATCATACTGACCCCAAACTTTTGACCAGTTGTGTTTATGATATTTTAGAAGCGAAAATGTGCACTTTAATTTTGACACCACAGACACCTTCACCAAATATAAATCAGAGAGGTCAGACTTTCTCATACAGAGCCTCATGTCGGTCGTCACGTTTTAAAAAAATCTATTGAATTAATCAATCTATTAAAGAAACGTTGGCTATAATTCTGCATTATAGGCTTAAATTAGAGAGAGAAATAACAGATGAAACGTGACTGCATCAGATCATGAAGCAGATCAATGCTGATCTTTCTTTTCAGCTGTCAGTGCAGAAATCAACAACACAATTGGCCCAATACAACATATCATAAGAGTAAAATGTGGAAAAATGATCAGATGGTAACTTCGGTCATTTCTCCTAACGGATAAACAGCACTGTGTAATATTTTAGCATGCTTTCACTTTCGTTTAAGACATGAGACGCATATTTGCCGGTAGGGATGACATCCTGCTCATAATTCTCTCTTCATATAGCCGTATACATGGCTATTACACAATCTTAATACACTGTGATGTAGCCTGGGTCGTTAGTTCGTTGGATAGTTTTGTTTTCTCACTACAATCGATCCGCTCAATCGAGCAGAGACCCTCATTCAGGCCATCTCGGACTGATGGATTTGGCGCGGATCCGAGTGTGATTGCTGGATTCACAAACACCAATCGAACCGCGCTAACAGGGGAAAAGAGACATATTCCCAAACAAACATCT
>CAIGQQ010013434.1:0-12634 GCA_903798035.1 Danio albolineatus
AACTGCTTTTATTCTAGCCGAAATAAAACAAATAAGACTTTCTCCAGAAGAAAAAAATATTACAGAAAATACTGTGAAAATGTCATTGCTCTGTTAAACATCATTGGGGAAATATATATAGTTTGGGAATTTATTGTGACTCATTTCTTTTATCTTTGCCTTGATGACGGCACATAATATTTGACTAGATATTCTTCAGGATACTAGTATTCAGCTTACAGTGACATTAAAGTAACTGTAATTAGGCAAGTCATAGTTTGATCTGTATCCAATCAAAAAAGACTTAAAGGGGCTAATAATATTGACAATAAAAAAACAATAAAAAAAACTGCTTTTATTCCAGCCAAAACTAAAAAGTATTATAGGAAATACAGTAAAAGTTTAATTTCTCTGTTGAGCATTACTTGAGAAATATTCAAAAGTGAATAAAAATGTCATGGACGTGTGAATAGTTTTGACTTGGACTCTGTGTGGTGACCCAGCTGACACCTGGGGAAGTTATATTTCCAGTAAAGTCTTGGATCTGCAATCTACCGTTCTCTCTGTTATGGAAATCAGCGCTCGTCTGCTTAATGGCACAAAGTGTCTTTTCTGTCCAAGTTCACATTCAAATTAAGGAGCTGATGCAGAATCTCCTGGAGAATCTTGTTTATCTCTTTATTTCAACAGAATGTTTATATTGAACACTTTTCTAGAAAATGCTTCCTGATTTAAGAATTTTTCCATATTTAGACTAGAAACAAGACTAAAACGTTAAGTAGGAAAAGCTTTTTTTTCAGTGTAGAAATGCGAAGTCAACATATTTCAGCCTGTCTTCAAGTGTTTGACGTGACAGTCAGCAGAAATGGACTGACGCAGGTAGTGTGAAGACAGAAACCTGTTAAAATGAGCAGGAAATCAGTAGAGTGCTCACTGCTGATGCTAGATGTGTGAAACAAGCTGCGAACATGCGATGATAATGTGAGCAAACTACTGCTTAAAAGTGTGTAGTGCGTGATGCATACTGTGTCATGTAAGATTGTAACCTTTATAAATAACAGAGACACCCTTTGTGACATGTACTGTTATAATATAAAGGATAAAGAACAAGCCTTCTCCATTCGGCCCCTTACTTTCTCTTTACTTTTAGGCCCAATCCCAATTCTACCCCTTGCCCTTACCGTATGTTACGTGTCCCAATTCTCTTTAGCTTGAAGGCGTAGGGCTGAGGGGAAGGAAGGGACCTCGATGTTGTCATTTCTGTGTGGAGTTTGCATGTTCTCCCCCCAGGTTTCCTCCGGGTGCTCCGGTTTCCCCCACAGTCCAAACACATGCGCTATAGGGGAATTGATGAACTAAATTGTCCATAGTGTATGAATGTCTGTGTGAATAAGTGTGTATAGGTGTTTCCCAGTACTGGGTTGCGGCTTGAAGGACATCCGCTATGTAAAACATATGCTGGAATAGTTGGCGGTTCCAGTGTTATTATTTTATTTTTTTTTATTTACATTTTAGTTTAGTTTTTGTTTTGTTGTACTTTTTAAATTAATTTCATTTCTTTAATTTTTGTATTTTATTATTCTATTTCAATTTTATTTTAGTTTTTATTTAGTTTTTTATTTTATTATTTTATTTATTTACATTTTTTAAATACAGTTTTAGAAACCTTTCTTTATTTTTTTGTAGATTTTATTTTTATTGTTATTTTATTTTATAAACATTTTATTTACTTATTTACATTTATTTATTTAAGTTTTTTAATTATTTTATTTCTTTATTTTTGTGTTTATTTTTGTATTTTATTATTATTTAATTTTGTTTTATTTACATTTTATTTCAGTTTTGTATTTAGTTTTGTTGTGTGTTTATTTAGTTATTTTATTTGTTTACATTTTTAATACATTTTTAGAATTTTATTTCTTTATTTTTTATTTCAATTTTATTCATATATATTTTTACATTTTATTTCAGTTTTGTATTTAGTTTTGTTGTTTGTTCATTTTATTATTTTATTTGTTTAAATTTTTTAAATACATTTTTAGAATTTTATTTCTTTATTTTTTCTTTTTCTTTTGTTCATATATTTTTTAATATATATTTTTACATTTTATTTATTTTATTGTATTTATTTTATTTTTGTCGGTTCATTCCGCTGTGGCGACCTCTGATAAATAAGGGACTAAGCTGAAGGAAAATGCTGCTGTGTAACAATAGTTAATATGAAAAGTGCTGTGCAAGTAAACTTGAATTAAAGCAGTGACAGCTCATCATTGATTAAGGTGAACGATTGATCGATTGATTGATTGATCATTAATGTAAACGGTGGTGTGTTGTGTTGAACTGTGCTGATGTTAGTCTGTCAGTGTTTTCTGCTCATGATGGTTTCTGGGTTTCAGCGATGATGGAAGACTTCCGTCTCCTCAAACATGATCCTGCACACCTGCTTACCGCTTCATTAGCTCGCATTACAGTGAGCTGGAGGCACGTCTGCGTGTAAATAACCTGGAGTGTGTGTGTGTGTGTGTGAGCTGTAATTAAGCTGCTTCTGACAGCGTGGTGATCATGTGTCAGTAGTTTGAGGCGTGCTGTAATTACCATGTGCATGATCAAGTGTCACGGCCGTGTGTGTGTGTGTGTGTGTGTTGTAGATAGAGGCGTTCAGTAATTAACTCCTTTGATCTACTAGAGAGAAAGAGACAAGCTAGTAGAGCGAGAGAAAGTGAGGAGAGAGAGAACAGGTAAGGAGAGATAGAACAGGTGGCTCAAGATGAGCAAACGGCACCTTTTTGCCACATCAACACACACACACACACACACACACACACACACACTTATGCCCGTACTGTGGAAAAGAAAAGTGGGTTAATTGGAATCTAAATGCCTTGTTTGTTTGTTTTTTGTTTGTTTGTTTTTTTTTTTGATTGTTTTTTCGTGCTATTTGTTTTGTTGTTTGTTTTGTTTTGTTGTTTTGTTGTTTGTTTTGTTTTTATATCATTTAGTTTATTTGAGTTTATTTTATTTTATATTTATTTTAATTTTTTTGTTTTGTTTTTTTAAATATTTTTTTGTATTTATTGTTTTTTATTGTTTTGTATTTTGTATTTTATTATTATTTTATTTTGTTTTATTTACATTTTATTTTAGTTTTGTTGTAATTTTTTTATTAATTTCATTTCTTTATTTTTTTGTATTTTATTATTCTATTTAAAATTTATTTTAGTTTTTATATTGTTTATTTTATTTTATTTATTTACATTTTAAATACATTTTTAGAATTAGTTATTTATTTTTTTATTTTGTAGATTGTATATTTTATTCTTATTTTATTTTATTTATGTATTAGTTTTTTAAATTATTTTATTTCTTTATTTCTGTGTTTATTTTTGTATTTTATTATTATTTTATTATGTTTAATTAATAAAATGTAAATGTTATTTTAGTTTTGTTTTTTGTTTATTTTGTTATTTTATTTGTTTACTTTTTTAATACATTTTTAGAATTTTATTTCTTTGTTTTTTATTTTATTTATATATACTTTTATGTATTTTTTATTAGATTTTTTATTGATTGTATTTATTTTATTTTTACGTGTAGATTTAGTAGATTAACTCAAAGGGTAGCAAACATTGTGCAGTTTTTAAATCAATGTAAAGCAGTGCCATAACTAACATTTCACTTTTCATTATTCATTCGTTCATTCATTTCATTTCCGAATTAGTCCCTTTATTAATCTGGGTTCACCACAGCGGAATGAACCACCAACATATCCAGCATATGTTTTATGCAGCTGATGCCCTTCCAGCTGCAACCCATCTCTGGAAACACCCATACACACTCATTCACACTCATACACTACGAACAATTTAGTTTATTCAATTCCCCTATAGGGCATGTGTTTGGACTGTGGCAGAAGCACCTGGAGGAAACCTACCAACACAGGGAGAACATGCAAACTCCACACAGGAACGCCAACTGACCCAGCTGAGGCTCAAACCAGGGACCTTCTTGCTGTGAGGCGATCGTGCTACTCACTACGCCACCTTAACGCCCACTTTTCATTATTTAAAATCATATTCAATAACTTTATTATTGTGTGTTTGCATCTGTGTGTGTGTCAGTGTCTCTCAGTGTGTCTGTCTCTTTGTGCGTGTGCGCAAATGTGTGTCTGTGTGTGTTTGTGTGTGCGCGCATGTGTGTGTGGGCACGTGTGTGTGTGTATGTGGTCTTTAACAGCTACAACCAGGCCAAAGACCAAAGGTGTGAAGGTCAGTGAGCTTTGACCTCGTATAAACCACTGAACCGCTGCTCCTGTGGCTGAAGGTCAAGGGTTTGAGGAGCCACCGATCTCATACACACACACACACACACACACACACACACACACACACAGAAATGAGCTCAGTCTTGATGTTCTGCTGAAGTGTAACTGAACAGTCTCGCTCCAGGAGAATATAAATAAGCGTAAGGGTTTAATAAGGTGAAGCAGGATTTGTTTATTCTGCGGGGTCAGGCCTTTGATGAGGGGGATCTGGATAATTGGCCCCTTGTGGATCCGCACAAGAGGAAGAACAAACCATTAAGACTGAGAATTTTCTTAAACGCATTTTATATATATATAAAAAAAGCTATTTGTGTGTGTGAGTGTTTTGCTGTATGAAATGAGATGGCATGTTCTATACATAGAGCATACCTCAGAGCATAGCCATCGTTTTGAAATAAGAACAGAAGTCATATAGTGTTGAGGGCGAGATGATTAGCCCTCCTGTGCAACTGCAGAATCAGAATGAGCTTTATTGCCAGGTATGTTTACAATTTGTTTTCAAGAGTTCACACTTCGCTGATGATTGATTATAAAGCTTGTTCAGCATGCTGTCCTGGGAGAGAGCCCTGAGCTCATAAGATCCTCGAGCCCGGGGCTCCCTCCCGTTTGCAGGGCGAGAGGAGAGTTTGAGCTCAGGTAGATCTGGAGAACTCCCCTGCTGTAGGAGCTGATGGACAGATAGTGATCGCTATGAAAAGATAAATACTTACTAGGAGCATGTCTATGGTGCTGATGTGGATTAGTCAATTAACTTAAGCTGCATGTTTTTGGACGGTGGGAGGAAACTGAGCTCGGGGGGAACAGTGGAATGAACCACCAACTTATCCAGCATATGTTTTACACAGCGGATGCCCTTACAGTCACAACCCAGAACTGGGAAACACCCATACACACTCACATTCACACACACACACATACACAACGGCCAGTTTAGTTAATTAATTCCCCTATAGCGCTTGTGTTTGGACTGTGGGGGAAACCGGAGCACCCGGAGGAAACCCACACCAACACGGGGAGAACATGCAGATTCCACACAGAAATGCTAATTGACCCAGCCGAGGCTCGAACCAGCAACTTTCTTGCTGTGAGGCGACAGCACTACCTACTGCGCCAGCGTTAAATTGTATTACTGATTTATGAAGAGAATGGTGTTTACAATATAGACTTTTTTTCTGATTTGAAAATAACGATAAACTCCTATTTCTCATCTCGTGTGCACGGACCTGTTTGGACAACGCTGGAATACATTACATGCGGTCTAGTCACAGGAGTTCAAATATTTGAATGGATCCGCAGCTCAAATTGGATCTGAATTTTCCGCATATGGAGATGATCGGAGCTCAGCTCCCAGACTACTCTCCATTGAGACTTCCGGTCTGACACTTGTCGTTTGTCGTGTGCAGTGGAAAGGCGGCTTAAGCGGAAGGAAAATGAATTAATGAATGGTCAGTTTATTCATTTGTTTAAAGCAGGGGTGCCCAAACCTTTCCTTATAAAGGGTCAAAAATCAAACTTGATTGAAGGCTGTGGGTCAAAGTTAAATATAATTGAACTAATTTATTTGCTAATATAAAAAAACCCTAGAAACTTATGCTTAAAAATCATATTAATTGATTAAGTATCAGATTTAACATTTTAAAATGAACTTATTATAGTAAAAGCATCAACAATCCCATTTATAACACAATAGAGTTCAATGCTGAAAACAGTCGAGCTGCTTCTGCCTTTGCCTTGATTTGACGTCTTGTCCTCTATCTTTCATGTGACAGTATTTAAATTTTAAAAGTGATTTGTTTGCACTAGGCATGAGACGATAACCGTTTTCAAGGTATACCGCGGTTTGGAAAAGTCAAGGTTTTCATACTGCCAAAATTTTCTGCTATACCGTTCCTAAGGGATGTGTAAGATTAGGTGTAAAATGTAAAGACATCTGTGTTTTTGAAACAAATGAAGACAGCAGAAGTCAATGATTCATTGTAATTATTTAGCCTGAAATGTTTACTTCTCCAAAATACTTTAAATGTTTCTCAAAATAAAATATATTGTGTTCAAAGGGGAAAAAGGTTTTGTTTTTTAACCAGACATTTAAAAAATATATATTTTAGAGCAGTAAACACAATACTGTCATACCGTGAAACCGTGATATTTTTATCCAAGGTTATCATACCGTCAGAATCTTATACTGGGCCATGCCTGTTTACAACATGCTCCAACCCTAATCAATCACTGCTGATCCAAAACTACTAGAGACTATTAAGCAGATGTGAGGTGGTTGGAGCTACAATCTGCAGAGCTGTGGTCCTCCAGGAATTGAGTTTGAGGCTCCGTTTACACTAGTGCGTTTTGGTTTTAAAACGCTTTAGTTTTGCTACGGTTACGCCATCGGTCCACACTACGCCGGAGTTTTCGAGGTGCGAAAACGGAGCGTTTTGGAAACGCTGGAGAGGCCGTGTTCAGTCTAAAGCGCTGCTGCTGCGTCTCAGTGTGGATGGAGGGAAATGGATATCTTTGAAAACGGAGGCGTGGCTGCTGAGATCCACTACGTGATTGGGGCTTTGGGTCATTGTGTATCCTTCTCTTATTCGTTAAGCGCACGTGGCTATAACGTCACCGGCAGACGGCAGACCAGCCTTCACTGTAAACACTGTATTTTCGATAGCCATGGATGTTTTATATTCATTTGTTACTTTAAGTAACAACTCGACCTCGTCATCTGTCCACTAAAAGACCTCTCTTGCTTTCTTTGCCATCGCGTTCATCGTTCCTCCAGCGTTTGTTGACTAACAATAACCAAATGCCGAGCGAGACACATGCTTCCTGTTTATACTTGAATGCGCATGCCCAGAGTGCGCGAATGGTCACGTGATATACGTTTTTGGTGGAGTAGTGTGGAGGGAGATCTGTTGACAGACGCTTGGGTAAAACGCTAGTGTGGACGCGGATCGTTTTAATGCCGTTTTAAAACTAAAACGCACTAGTGTAAACGGGGCCTTAGACCACTGATTTACAACATTTATATGACACATTGAATTTTAGTTGGCTTTTTGTAGCTCCTCAAGTAAACAAAGAAACAAAAGGTTACTTTATAATCTGAAATCTGACCATCTCCATCAAAGGCATTCGCCAAAACTACCTCCCCATCGTTCTCTTTCTCTTTTCAGATGGGATGGCTGGCCAAAACAAAGGTTACTATGGGCCAACTTTGGGCACCTATGGTTTAGAGATTCAAATAGGAAAATTATGATTGTTTTTAGACTGATGAGGAGCTCTTGACTAAAATTAAAATTAACACAAACTGCTAATTTGTTTGAAATTCACATTACATTATAAGTTTAATCACCAAAACCCTCACATTTATTCCTCACATTTACATTTATTTATTATTATTATTTTCTATAAAAAAGTGATTAAAATGCTGTAATAATTGATTGAACACACACTTTCAGCATAATGTATTGTAAGTATAAGTGTCATACTAGCACAACCACCATTTTTGCTTGAACATTTGCAGGAAACAAAGCAATCAATGGTTTTAGCCCCTATTTTACAGCCTCTCATGAAAAGCAAGCACTATTGTTTTATGACCTGCACCAGGGAGCCGTTCAGATGCGCTCTCTTTTTACCCATAATGCAGCGTGGTCACTAACGTTTCCTCCTAACGGGGACCTGACGAGCGTATGGCTCCCGGTTGAGCTGCAGATCCATCATCTTCATCAGGGTTTAGCTTTAAACAAGTCGTAAAACTGACCACACGACTCGTTATGTTACTATAACTTTACGACAGCTAACGATGAAGACGCCTTCGGGGATTTGTTAAATCTTTAATGGATGATTTACAGGAGACCAACACGTTAGGAAGTGCATTAAAAATGGAGATGAAAAACATCTTTTCCCTTTCAAAACTCATAAATCAGCAAGAGCTAGATGGAGTAGTGATGATAACTATTTAGTAAATAACAAGTCAGGGGCTCAGTGGTTAGCACAGCCGCTTCACAGCAAGAAGATCGCTGGTTCGAGTCTCGTCTGAGCCAGTTGGCATTTCTGTGTGGAGTTTGCATGTTCAGCCCGTGTTGGTGTGGGTTTCCTCAGGGTGCTCCGGTTTCCCCCATAGTCCAAACACATGCGCTATAGGTGAATTGATGAACTAAAACAGGGGTCACCAAACTTGTTTCTAGAGGTCTGGTAAAATCCTGCAGAATTTAGCTCCAACCCTAATCAAACACACCTGAACATGCTAATCAAGGTCTTACTAGGCATACTTGAAACATCCAGGCAGGTGTGTTGAGGCAAGTTGGAGCTAAACCCGTCAGGACCGAGATTGGGGAACCCCGAACTAAAATGTCTGTAGTGTGTGTGTGTGAATGAGTGTGAATGTATGTTTCCCAGTACTGGGATGTGGCTGGAAGGGCATATGCTGTGTAAAACATGTGCTGGATAAGTTGGCGGTTCATTCCTCTGTGGTGACCCCTGATTAATAAAGGGACGAAGCTGAAGGAAAATGCAATGAATGAAATAATAAGTAAAATGTGATCTTTTAAATTAAGAAATTCTTCAAAAATAGGAAGCGGAATAGGAACTTTTTTCAGCGTATAAAAATCAGAAATGTTTCTTGATCATCGTGTTATTTTGATTTCTGAAGCAAATGGAGTAATGATGCTGAAAAATCTGCTTTTTATCTCAGAAATAGATTATATTTGACAACATATTAAGATAGAGATCAGCTACTTTAAACTGCAATAATAATAATTCTAGATTTTACATCTTTTTTAAAGGGCCATGAAACCCCCCTCTTTTAAGTCAAGTCTACATCAGAAATGTTTCAAAAAAATGCTCTGAGATGGGCGTGGAGCTCTGAGGGCAGAGGGGGGAGTGGGCGTGGCCAGCAGAGCAGGGGAGAAAGTGAAGCGTACAGTCGGCTCACAAAATGAGACACAAACCGTGGGGAGACGGGTGGTTTTATAGTTTACAGAGTTAAAATGCACAGAAATAAAGAGTAATTTAATGCTGTGCTATATTTGTTATTCATAATTTCATATACACATAACCACAATCTGTTCTATCATCATAAAGATAATGGTGTTTATGTAAACACTACAAATGAGGAGAACTTCTCTCCTCCGCAATCCCTGGGTCTGAATGCAGAAACAGGATAGCAGTGCAGCTCGTCTTGCTTTACTTTAAAAACTTTCTAAGGCCTCAAACTGTAATAAAATGAAAGATCTTTTAAATTCAAGATTGTTTATTCTGAAAAAAAGTAGATTTATCTATTTTTACTGCCTTTAAAAATCATAAAAAAAAATTAAAAAAAAAATTAAAAAAAGGTTTTATATTGACATAACAAAAATATTCATTATTAAATAAATTATTACGAAAGAGTTTATACATAATTAAAGAAATGTACAGTAAATACTGTGGGGGAAAAATGCGTCACTTGGGAATTATTTAAAATAATGATAAAACATTCACAGGACGACTAATAATTTTGCCTTCAAATGTACGGTGTGGGCAGCGCGATGGCTTAGTGGTTATGACTTAGAAGGTCACTAGTTCGAATCATGACTGGGTCAGTTGGCATTTCTGTGTGGAGTTTGCATGTTCTTTCTGTGTTGGCGTGGGTTTCCTCCGAGTGCTCCGGTTTCCCCCACAGTCCAAAGACATGTGCTATAGGGAAATTGAATGAGCTAAATTGGCTGTAGTGTATGAGTGTGTTTGTGAATGAGTGTGTATGGGTGTTTCCCAGTACTGGGTTGTGGGTGGAAGGCATACCTGTCAACCCTCCCGTTTTTCCCGGGATTCTCCCGTATTTTACAGTTCTATCCCGCTATCATCCCGTAAAGGTGTTTTCCCGTATTTCTCCCGTATTTTCAGTGTTTCTCTGAAGGGTGGCGATAAACATTAAAGAGCCGATCCTCCCTATACGCAACCCATACCGCCGAACCACCAGGGGCCGCCCCTCGCTCTTAAATGTGAGTCAGTTCTGTGCTTTCGGTTTATTTAGGCATGAAACACTTTGAAATAAATATAAAAACGGCGGGATTCCCTTTCCTTTTCATTACAGGTGCCGTCGCTCCTCCTGTGCAATCCTCAGTACAGTCATAAAGCGGTGCGTGACTGTCAGACGCGCTCCATAGTGATAAACAGACGCTGTTTCCCAAACCGATTCTGTACATGCGATTTGAATCGGAGCAAAAGTCTGGGTTTTGGGTGCGTGTTTGAACAGACATATACACATAATTAATAATAATAACATCTAAAGATGTCGATCTTGATGGTTTTTTTTTTCAAACACAACTAATTTTGTCCTAAATGAGCATAAAACGTGAGGAAAGCAATTGAATGCTTCATTATAACGTTAGATGTGTGCATTGTTAAAGTGACACCGCTGTTATTTAATGTAAACACACAATAATCTAAATAAATGAGATTCATTCGCTGCTCTTTATTCAGAATGTGTGAGTTATACAATGAGAAGATCAATGAGATTTAATAACTTGATTCTATTGCGTTAATTAATTAATAAGCTATACTGTTTGCTTATGTATACTATCAAATTTTCTTTTGTAAATAATAATATATAAAAATATTACTGACCGTTTAACTGTTTATTTACAATGAAACAGCTCCAGAAGAACATATTTAATATATATATATTTTATACTTGTCGGAAGGGGGATGGTGGAATGGGGGGAATCAATTATTATGGTGGCCGTATCCCTTTTTTTCACATCCCAATGTTGACAAGCATGGGAAGGGCATCCACTCCGTAAAACATATGCTGGAAAAGTTGGCAGTTCATTCCTCTGTGGTGACCCCTGATAAATAAGAGACTAAGCCGAAGGAAAATGACTGAATGAATGTACTGTGTTTGCTCATAGCTTTGAGCAGCATTTCTAAAACTTTCTCTGCTAAACATTCCTAAACTTTTTCCTGGCCTGCTGTAAAGTATTTGTACTTTTCGGTGTTAGTTGTTTGTCTCGTGTATTTCAGGTCTTAATGAAGGCGTCGGACAGCAGCGCAGCAGCTCATGCATGGCTGTGTAAAGCTGATTTTAAGGCTCTGATGGGCTGACATGCAGACGAAGGGTCAAAACCCTCTGTCACGCCGCTCGCCTCGCATACTCCACTAATTAGCAGATTAAACACCATCGATAACGTTAATTACTGAGGAGCTGTATGCAGGCATGAGCAGGAGATGGGCTGGGTGTGTGCGCATTGATCATCAAGATAAATTGGCTGTAATTGAGATAGAGGCACGATGCATTGCTCATCGCCGTCTCAGGCCTTTGTAGAGATCAGAGGAGGATGCTTGGCTTGTTAGATGCACATTTACAGTCATTTTTGTGTTCGTTTAAAGGGCACCTATGATGAAAATCAACTTTTGGGAGATGTTCGGACAGAACTGTGCATAGTTATAGTGTGTCCACAGTCATATTGGAGTGATAGAAACACAATACGTCTCTCTTCTTAATTTCCTGACGTTAAATTAGGATCCAAATCCCTGTAATTCTGATGCCGAACGCAACGTGACGCTTCAAAGTGATTTAGTTTGAAAATATCCTTCAAAGTGATCAAAAAATAATCAATTCAATTCAATTCACCTTTATTTGTATAGCGCTTTTACAATGTAGATCGTGTCAAAGCAGCTTCACATAGAAGGTCATAGTAAATTGAAAGTGTCAGTCCAGTTATTAGTGTTGGAGTTCAGTTCAGTGTTGTTTAATATTCACTACTTAGAGTCCAAACACAGAAGAGTAATCCATCGGTGCGCAGCTCCAGCTGCAGTCTAGGCGCCGGAGGCTGGAGAACTCGAGGCTCGTCTGTCCTTGGAGGGTCACAGGAATCCGTCTCTTGCTTGCTACTCCGCCAAGCAGCTGCTCAGGATACAGCCTGGTCCAGGATTATGGAAGCTTGGAATCATCTCGTCGCGGGTCTTGGATCGCATCCGTGACGCTGCATAGTCTCTGGGGGCCTCGGGATGAGTATCCCCAGGTGGAAATAGAGAATAAAGAGAATAATTAGCGTAGCTGCTGTTCAAAAAAATATGGACGTAGTATCCGTGACGTCACCCATATGTTTCTAAAGAACCCAAAAGAAGCTACTAGTAGGCGTGGCCAACCGTCGCCATTTTGTTCGCGCGTCATCGCACCAACCGAGGCATACCTAACAGGGGCAAGAGGGGGAGCGTGAGCGGAGCTACAGGACGCATGCTGGCATTTAGCTAAGAGCTTTCTTATGGGAGAAACACATAATATTTCATTACCTGCGACTCGTTTGTGTTCTGACCACATGTGCTTGGTTGTACACTATATCAATAAAGTGTTTAGTCTGTTGAAAA
>CAIGQQ010013445.1:0-11485 GCA_903798035.1 Danio albolineatus
TGTGAAAAAATTCCTTGCTCTGTTAAACATCATTTGGGAAATATTTGAAAAATAAAATGAAATTCAGAGGAGGGCTAATAATTTTGAATTTTCACTGCTGATAAGGAAGCTACGGAGAGGTGTTAATGTTCCAATAGTGTGCCTTTTACAACCTCAAAAGACTAGAGTTGCACAATCTGCCCATAACGGCACATTACCTGCATGCAGTGAATCAAAAGCGCTTTCCAGAGAGAGATGAATGCAGCATTCCGGGAATCTGCAATAGCCTCGCACTGGATGAGATTAAAACCAGTTTGTCTGTAAATACTGTAATTATGCTCGCTGTGCCAGTGAATGTAGCTTGACTCACTACTAATTGCTTCTCAGAAAAATGGATTGATTCTCATGTAATTGCTATGAAATCAAAAGAAGGGTGCTTTTTTTCTTTTGAACGTTGGTAATGTCATTTAATGGGAGTGTAATGAACTGAAAAAGAAATGTGTGAAGGGAAAGGTTTGTGTGGCTCTTAGTGTATCCTGCTGATAAGTATTGACAGGCTATAGGCTGTGGTTTTTGTGATGAGGTATCATTTTACAAACATGGAAGTCTGGTTTTTGGCTCAGCTGTTTATGAATCTTGCGGCCGTATGCTCATCAGATGGAACTAAACTGCACACTTGCACAACTCTCACGAGCTAAGACATCAAAATTCCCTTCATCCTTTGACATGAAAAGGTTTTCAGACTACAAAAATATTCTTTCAAGGCTCAAACTGTGTGATTTTTATGTAATCCTATACAATTGTAGCTCATCACACTGCACAAACATGATTCATATGTCAGACTGTAAGACCTCAGTTGTCGTAATGTCAGACTGGACGACAGTCAAAACAAGGACACGCATGAAATCTCATCCAGAGTTTGACATCATCGTCTATGACATGTTCAGTAACTCGTGTTCAGATATAATGACTCACAGCAAACATAAACAATCAGTAGTGTTATTTTTGCACACTACAGGCCTTGATAAATCAAGAAAAAAACTGTACTGAGATTTCCCTGTGGTGATTTTGAAATTGTAGGCGCTCCTATTGGTCTATTGTTTGACGTTCAACGTAAGAGAATTAAAATCTTTGGGCACTGCAAGAACTTAATCAGAGGTAAATTTTGAGTTTGAGTGCTGTCAAAGCAACAATCAGACCACCGATTATAGTCAAGGATTATATTGCAATATTTTATGATTTTCCAAATTAGTTTCAGACAACCAAATTTGGCTAAAATTGCACAGTGTGACCAGGGCTTAAAGCTGGGGTCACCAACCTTTTTGAAACTGAGAGCTACTTCTTGGGTCCAGATTAATGTGAAGGGCTACCAGTTTGATACACATTTCTTTAATAACAAATTTGCTCAATTTACTTTTAATTATATGTTATAATAATTAAATAAGGATATTCAGCTATGTGAAGACACTGATCATATTAATGATTCTCACAATAGCTGTCAACAATGATTTAACAAGGTACACAGTAAAATAAATAGTGTCAATTTAACACTTAAAGTGTTGATTTTAACACTACTCAAGTGTTGAAAGTACACCATGTGTAGTGTTAAATTTGCAATATTGGTACTCTAAAATGCTGAATACATACACTGACAGCGTAGAATGTTACAATTACTATAGTTATCAAAGTTTTACACTTAAGGGCATTTAACACCCACTAGTGTTGTTATTACACTACAAGTGTTATCAAGAAAGTACTCCTATCTGTGTACCATTAATTTTTACACTGTTCTGTGGTGTATGTCTAACATATCGCAATCTTTTGCACTTGCAGTGTCAAAGGAAAATCACATCATATTGTACCTTGCAACCACACTGTCAACATGCCGCCGTTAACACTGTATATTGTTAATGCAACATTTTTGGAGTTATTGACATGTAACACTGCATTTTTTACACTGTTTATTTTACTGTGTAGGATAAATATGAATATGCAACACTTTATTTCTATACATCTCTGCAAGTATATACATTTTCAAATGATCATTTCTACAATATTTTCATTAGCCGCTAACAACTATTAACAAATCATGCACTACGTTTGTATGTTTTATCAATTGTATAACATAAATCAACTTTCAGAATTTACTGAAACTATCACCAAATCTAAAGCGTTTTTAACATAGCCAACATTCTTCTAACCACTGTAACGCCCCATTCACACGGGGCGTCAGCGTCAACGCTTCCTATTCACTTTGAATGGGTGACGTTAGGCATTGCTGAACTGCATTGTGGATCCGTCGGCGCCACTTCAGTGGCGTTGCTCGCTGCAGAAGTTGGGACTTTCTCAACTTTTCAAGCACCAATGGAAGCGTCAGCCAATCAGATCGCTGTATGCAAATACACCAGCTCAGACAGTAGCCGATTGTTAATTAATTTCATTGCCTGACGCTGCTATGACGACCGCGTCAGCCCCAACTTCAGACACGCCTTCTGTCAAGTGTTGGCGCTGAAGCCTCATGTGAATGGGGCGTAACGCAGCTGCCCCAAGTTGGACACTGGAGAAAATGGAGGAAAACATCCGTTCTTTTCTTTAAGCTAGTAAAGCAACGTTTGAATCATTTTACTGACTCAGACTTTTGAGTCTCGCTCATTGAGATGAACAAATCTTTTTTTTTTTTTTGACTTAAATTGATTTCATTCAATTTGCCAAAATAACATTAAAATGTTACGAGAAAATAATCCATTGTTTACCTGCTGTTTTGTCTATGATTTACTCTGGTCACCTCATCACTGGCATGTCTTCGTGATTAGTTCACCTTTTGAGTCTTTGGATTTTTGAGTCGTTTGTTCATCACGTGACAGCATGTAAAGAGATGACTCAAAACCGAGGACTCGAGTTGAAGGGATCAAATCTTATTCCTGCTCTAAATGCATTGGCTTCTGTCTTTCATGTGATGAAAGAACGACTCAAACCGATTGAGAACTCGAAAAATTAACTAATCTTCTCCTCCACCTGAACAAATGTGCCCATGCCAGAATGAACGAATCACTCCCTGAGATGACTCATTGTTCTTGAGTCACATTAAAGATTCGTTCAAAGTAAACGATTGGTAAATGACGCTATGGTGACCTATTTTAGAACAGGCCTGCAGACACCATGTGGGTAACCGCTGGCATAAAGGGTGTATTCTCTCATAAATGAAAATCATGTTATTAATTAGCACTTTCAAAACCCTGCGACCCTTGTTTGTCTTCGGAATACAAATTAGGATATTTTAGATTAAATTCCTTGTCGTCCTTAAACCACAGCAGTCCGGGTTTTGTCATAATCCAGGACAAAGATCATCTTTAAATTCATCTTTATTTCTATACCGCTTTTAGAATGTAGATTTTTTACAATGCGCAGCTCCACAAGTCCCAAACTGAGCAAGCCAGTGGCGCCAGTAGCAAGGGGACAAACTTTGACGAAAGTGAAGGAAAAAACCTAGAGGGAAACCAGACTCAGATGGGTACGACCATTTCTTCTCTGAACAAACTTGTGCAGAGCTGCAGTCTAGGTGCTGGATGCTGGACATCCATCGTTGAGAAGCTGCAGGTCCGAGTATGTCACCGGTGTTCAGGCTGACCTAAGGAATCAATGCAGAGACTTGTCTTTAAAAAGACCATTTACCAAATTAAGTTATTATTTTGTATTATGTGCACACAAAAGGATTCTTATCTAGCTTGATAATATTCTGATTGAACCACTGGAGGGATGGGGTCTGTTGGTATTTTTCTGCACCTGAACAAGCCAGGATTGTTGCTGTCTATGGAGGATAAGGGAGCTCTCCGATTTCATTTGAAATATATTCATCTGTGTTGCGAAGACTCAGGGCTTAGGAACAGCACAAGAGTTAGTAATTAATAACTTAATATCATTTTTGAGTGCACTAATCTTTGAAGGTTAAGAACTCAAAATGTTCTCAGTCTAAAAACATCTGATATTGAATGTGCCCAAATGGAAGTTTACAGTCAGTTTAGCTCCACTTGCTGATTTGCACAAGCAGTAGCTGCACATGCAGTACAGAAACCTAATGATAAAGATAATTTGAAGACAAGAAGATGCTGTGCGCTTTCAAATTGAGGAAAAACATTGTTTGTTGTGCTTTCCTTCTGAGCCCAGCAATAGAAAATGGTGGATTAACTTTTTTTTCAATTGCATTCCAGACCATGTCAGTAAGAACGTTCTTTTTCACTTCGTTTTTTAAACCAATGATTCATATACAAACACGGCACAATTGAACACCACACTGTTAACAATTTCCTGTAGAATCTACAATAACTTACTGGGAGCAGTTTGCCAGTAACTTACTGTAAATCAGAAATACTGCATTTAGTGTACAATTACAGCACATATTATCCTGATATGTGTTACAGAATTGTATGTATATCTTTACTGTAAATTAAACAGTAATTTCCACAATGCAACTTTAAAAAACAGTAACATTGCATAAGTGTCTAACAGTAAAATACAGTTTATATTACAGTTTTATACTGTGTTATTTACAAAAATCATAAACAGTGCAGGATTTTCAGAAAGATTGAAACTAAAACACTGCTGTACTGACTATATTGCACTAAATATGCAAAACTCTTAGCCAATCAAACCATCTATTCAAATGCTGTGTTCTGATGATAGAGATCAAAACTAGACAGAAATAGACTAGTAATTTGACTAAATTATGATGTAAAAATCTTAATAACATTAGAAGTGCACATCGTCTTCAGAAATGAAGGCTTTTTATCAACACTAATGGTTTCATGAGAAACTTTGAATATCCATGGAACATTTCCATTCCACAAAAGGTTTCAGAAGGTTCATTCATTCATTTTTCTTCGGCTTAGTCGCTTATTTATTAGGGGTCGCCACAGCGGAATGAACTGCCAACTATTCCAACATACGTTTTACGCAGAGGATACCCTTCCAGCTGCAACCCATTAACAGGAAACACCCATACACACAGCAAAAATTCCAGTGTTAAATATACAGTGTGAATTTTTTGGTGTTGTTTAGTGTTGAAACCAGAGTACATTTTAATCCACAAGTGTGAAAGAGTGTTTGTTTAAGAGTTTTTTTTGGAAGTGATGGGAAGTTCCTTTTTTTTTTTTTTTTACTCGAACCAGTTCTTTCAGACACACAGTGATCAAACCAGTATGCTTTACTTAAACTTGAAACATGTCTTGTTGCATTTTAAAATGCAAAGAGTAGAATGTTCTGAAATTCTTTCTGAAAAGATTAATGAACTTTTAATTAATTAAAACTATTTTCAACATATTTGATCACTGTTGGTGACACACCAATTGATAATAAAGGGAAAAAATGATATATTATCACTTTGAAGGGTAACACACACTGCAGTTCAATGTAAGAATAAACTTTGAATAAGAATAACTGTGTTAAAATGAACTCTGTGAGTAATGTACAAACTTCACACTTTAGAAAGTGTTATTTTAACTCCAAAACGGAGTGAGTCATATGTACACCCAAGGAGTGTTAAGTTAAACTCAAATTGAGTTCAATGTACATTGATTTTTTTTGATTTTTTTTTATTTTTTTGCTGTGCACTATCGTGTTCACACACACATACACTATGGCCAAGTTAGTTCAATCAATTCACCCAGAGTGCATATCTTTGGACTGCAGGGGAAACCAGAGCACCCGGGGGAAACCAATGCAAACATGGGGAGAACATGCAAGCTCCACACACAGAAATGCCAACTGGCCCAGCCGGGACTCAAACCAGTGACCTTCTTGCTGTGAGGCTACAGCTCTAACCACTGAGCCACCATGTTGCCTTGCGATAGGTTTGCTAGATTAATAAAATGTTCTCTAAGAATTGTTCATTGAGATGTTCACTTAGGTACCAACATTGGTTCTTCTGATGCAAAACTGTGAAAACACTTTTGGAAGCTTTGTTTAAGTGCAGCCAGTAAAACAACATGCCAGACTTTTTCTCGCTGTTTTTCAGACATGCTTCAGGTTCTAAGAGTGGTGCGATGATTTTATTCCAGGAATCCTGTAATATTCTGTATTAGGTAATGTTGTTATTCCTTGTTTACTACATTACGTCCTTGAATGATATCCATTATGGAGTTTATCACATCATTTGTAAAATAGTAGACATATTAAACATGAAATATTGCAGAGCCTGAAGCCATGTGCGCAGATATTATGAGAAGTCACAGGTGATAGTCTGGCATGTGTACAAGAACAGCTAACTCCGTCAAGCTCTTAAATTCCTGTGTAGTCAGTTGTTATTCTTCTGGGATTGAAGGCCTAGGCTTAGGGAATCCTGGAAAGGCAGCTAAAATGTCAGACTAATCCACTTCTGTATATGTAAGGGCAGCTACGTCTAATGGATGAAGGACTGAGAAGTATGCGAGTGAAACGAATGTTAAACAAGTCAGACAAGCTCTGCAATCAAATGAGGCGGTGGCTGCTGGGAAGTTGATTGCCGCAGGCCACATTTTAACTGGTTTGTTTATGGTTTACAAATGGTTGTTTGCTGAGTGACAGCATTCAGATAACTAGTTCAAGTTGAGTAATTCAGGTTTTACTGTTTCGAATGCGGAAAGACTGCAAGTTCATGGACTGTTACATACTTCCCTGTTATGTGAAAATCAGCCTAAACAACCAAAGAAAATAAAAAGTGCAAGTTAAAAATATTAAATCTTTTGAATTTTCTTTTACTTCATAGTTTTTTGTGGGTGGGGCTGTTTGTTTATATGATCAATAACAGATGAGGAATTGATTTACTAATTTGTTTATTTTGTTTTTTTGTGTGTGAAACTAGTTCGAAGACAATCATCATCATTATTATTTAATTACATACAAAGCATACACGGATTAAGTTACGTTTTAGTTTTTTGCTGTGGTGCTAAATGACTGTTAAACTTTGTGCCAAGTTAAAAATATAAGCCTTTTAAAATATTAAAATATAGTATAGTACTATCCTGGCAATACGGTTAGCACTGTCGCCTCACAGCAAGAAGTTAGCTGTTTCCTGCTTGGGTCAGTTGGCATTTCTGTGTGGAGTTTGCATGTTCTCACTGTGTTCGTGTGGGTTTCCTCCGGGTGCTCCGGATTCCCCCACAGTCTAAAGACATGTGCTACAGGTGAATTGAATAAACTAATCTGGCCATAGTATGTGTGTGTGAATGAGTGTCTATGGATGTTTTCCAGTACTGGGTTGCAGCTAGAAGGGCATGCACTGTGTAAAACATATGATGGATATTTTGGCGGGTCACTCCACTGTGGAGCTCCCTGTTAAAAAAGGGACTAAACCAAAGGAGAATGAATGAATGAATGAATGAATGAATGAGTATAGTGTTATAAATTAAAATTTACTGATTCAGAACTTGAACTTGAATGTAAATGAAAAAAATATATATTTAGAAAAAAGTTCAATGTGCTGAGTAAAAGTAATGAATAATAAAATGTTTATATTTTCTGACTATTATATTTAAATTTACAGTAGATTTGTAAACTTTGTAAATGAAACAATAGATGAAAAATGAAAAAATTGTTATTTTAATTTTTATTCAAAACCAAAATAGTCCTGTAAAAAAATATATATATGGCGCAAAATGACAACAGAATTGGCTAAATTGAAAAAATAAATACTATTATGTATTTTGTTTTTCATTTTTAGTCCAATTTTTTATTTTTTATTTTTTGAAAACTAGTTTGATAACAGTCATTATTGTTGCAATTACAGTGTTTGTTGCTAGATATTACACAGTTTGGCTTTTCTGATTTCACTTCATGCAAAACCTAAACCTATTTGCAGTATCTTGTTGATGGATAGACAGACTAATGGACAGTCTATGGTAGGCATGGGCTGGTATAAGATTGTGACGGTATGATAACCTTGGATAAAAATATCACAGTTTCACGGTATGACAGTATTGTGTTTACTGCTCAAAAATATATTCTTTTTAAATGTCTGGCTAAAAAACAAAACCTTTTTCCCCTTTGAACACAATATATTTTATTTTGAGAAACGTTTAAAGTATTTTGGAGCAGTAAACAAGTCCGGCTAAATAATTCAAGTGAATCATTGACTTCTGCTGTCCTCGTTTGTTTAAAAAACACAGACGTTTTTCCAATTTACACCTAAAAAAAAAGAGAAAAAAAAGAAAAGAAAAAAAATCTTACCCATTTTATCGTCCCATGCCTAGTCTATGGTTTCTAAACACTTGTATAGCCTCTGACTCTGATCTCTACTAGTATCTGTTTTTCATTTTGGAAAAGAATTTTCAGAAACATTCTTCAAACCTCAAACCTGTTTGTAATGAGGGCAAGTAAATGATGACAGAACTATTTTTGGGCTGAACTCTTCCTTTTATATAAATATAAAGATGTTGCTCTGGCCCACTTTCCTTTAAAGCTGTCGGAGAAGATGCTTCAACTGGCTGCCATTGTGCTTCTTTTAGTGTAATGTAATTGAATCATGAGGAAAGCAGCATGTGGAGCTCAACGCTGCCACTTTATTATGCTTTATTGAACTGCATTCACCCCGCATTCCTTTGAACGCACCGTTTCTAGCTCACAGTTACACAAGCAAGTCAGATAACCCATCATTCATGTCACGACAAGAGGGCAACATTCAAAACGACATGCAATATCAGATGCTCCATTACGAGAATCACAGGACGTCTGAAAGGACTTGTTGTTTGGAGGACTGGAGTTGTTCTCATCTGAAGAGGCAGTCAGTCAGACGCAGATGCTCAGAGGAGGAATGTGGCTGAAAAGCCTCTGGTTCCTGGAATGCCCCTGGCTTTATCAGGCCATAATGGAATTACCTCAGATCGGGCCCACAAAGAGGGGTTACTGGAACTGCTGAGGGCCCTTTGTTTTGACAGCACTCTCACGATTATGATATTCATGCTCGAGGTGCTTTGACATGTGTATACGCGGGGTGTGTTGTTGTTTTCTCATATTTTGCATTCTGTCAATAGAGCATTTCTTTGCAGTGAGCGGCTGTTGCCTGGTGTGAATTTGATAGAAATTGAACAATGGAGTGTGTCTAAGTAAACCACCTACATAGATTTTTTATGCATGTTTTGATGATAGATGTGAATAGGCATGGGCCAGTATAAGATTCTGATGGTATGATAACCTTAGATAAATATATCACGGTTTCACGGTATGACAGTATTGTGTTTACTGCTCTAAAATATATTCTTTTAAAATGTCTGGCTAAGAAACAAAACTTTTTCCCCCTTTGATCACAATATATTTTATTTTGAGAAACATTTTAAGTATTTTGGAGCAGTAAACATGTCAGGCTAAATAATTCAAATCAATCATTGACTTCTGCTGTCTTCATTAGTTTTAATAACACAGCTTTCTTTACTATTTAAAATGCCTATCATTGGATCTCTTTTCTGCTGGTACTGCTGATACTGCTGTCCTAAAAAAAAACTCAAACTTAATCTTACTCATACCCTAGGAATGGTATAGCAGAAAAATTTGACTGTTTTAAAACCTTAAACTTTTTTTCTTAACGGTTAACGTCCCATGCCTAGATGAATATGCACTCAAACAAAAAAACGTTTGGGACGATTCAACAATTTAAATAGATTTAACATAATTCAATTAAGTTACCTTAATTTGTGTTGGGACAACATGAATCAATTGTGTGGAAGCTGCATTTGTTTTATTGCAGTGTGCATTTTCCCAACTTCAAATTCATATGAAAATAAGTACTGATCCTTATTAGAGCTGTAATTGGGCCATAAAAATTAGGCCTGATAGAGCTCGAGCCTGACAGAATTCAGCCCGAGTCCGACAAGTACATTTTGATTGACAGCTTTTTAAAAGCCTGAACCTGTTTACAGCCCAACATAATTCAAATGTGGAAAATGCACACAGCTCTTTTCCATTTTTTCAGCAATGAGTCGTTTGTGTGTTTTATTCATAACAAACATATACAGGCCACAGTGTGAACAAAGCAATAAAATAAGTGCTCTGTAACATAGTAACATCTCAGCACTCTAAATAGGCCTACACTTAGCCTTTAAATTGGCCAAAACAGAAATAAAAATAAATCTTTCCTAACAAATTAAATTAAAATAAATTCTAAATTATGACGGGTATTTGGCAATAACAAAATTAAGATAAAGGCTCTGCAGGATTTGTTTCGCCACTTCTCTTCACAATCTTTAAGGTGACGGTAAGCTGATTAATAAAAGAATAATGCCAACATTAGCTTATATACTCTGACTACATTATGCATTTATGATTTAATTAATATTTAGTTATAATTTGAAAATCCTTAACTCACCCAGATAGTAGAGGAACATTGTTGAATCCACTGAAGATGGCTTTAGCGCTCACTGATGGTGTGTCCAGCTAAACACCTTTTACTGCTGCTGCTACTGGCCGGGATGGCATACTGATCTAGCTAATTTTACAAGTTTTGGGTGGGATTGTTTGTTCATTCTCAACCAGCCAAGAACATCCATTTCATTTTCCATGACAGCAGTTTCAATGTAGCGAGTGACCTTCTCATTTTCCCTGTCAGCTTGCTTCACATTTGATTTTGTCATCATTTATTTCACCTTTGCAAGGAAGGGTTTTAATGCTGTAACAAATGGTTTGATTAGTTTCTCGTGCTAATCAAAATGCATCACATGACTGTTTATTTACCACGCAAGCCCAAGCCCAAGCCCAAGCCCGGCCCGACCCGACCCAGTCTAAAATGATTCAAATTAAGCCTAAACCCCCCCGAAGCCGCCAGGTTCCTTTGGGTTTGTGCAAAGATCTTCAGCTCTAATCCAGAGAGCTCAGCATTCATTTATCCATTTTCCTTCAGCTTAGTCCCTTTATTCATCAGTGGTTGCCACAGCGGATTGAACTGGCTACTTATCCAGCATATGTTTTGTTTTGTTAATTACCCTCACTTGCCTAGTTAATCTAAATAATCTAGTATTTAAGATGCACTTTAAGCTGAATTATAGTATCTTGAAAAAATCTAATAAAATATTATGTACTCATAGCAAGGATAAAAGAAATCAGTTATTTGAAATAAGTTATTAAAAATATTGAAACCATCTTTTTATTAAACAGAAATTGTGGAAATAATATACATGGGGTCATGGTTCATGGAGACTTTAACTGTAAGAGTTTGGTCTATATAAGTGCTGCTGAAGTGGAGATTTATCTTTAGTACAGGAGTGAAAAAATACTGGTACAGACCTAATTAATAAACTGTGACAAAAGAAAAGGATGTTTTTTAAATTATTCAGAAAAAACACTATATAAAAAGTCAGAATTTTTCAAAATTTATCAAAAATAGTACATTTTGCATAAAATAAGTATAAAGTGTTTTGAAATGCAAAATTGCTTTAAAATCAAAGCCAAATGTTGTGTCCTAAATTTGAAGCTCCTATGGGATTTTGTTTAGGTGCTAAATCACAAAAGGTCCACCCATATATATATATATATATATATATATATA
>CAIGQQ010013452.1:0-10471 GCA_903798035.1 Danio albolineatus
TTTTACATTTTAATGAAGTAAATTCTGTGTTTGTACATATAAATTATTACATATATAAATTATTTGTACATATATAATTATTTATATAAATAAATATATATATATATATCACTGCTGGGGGTAAGCTTCCTATATTCAAATTCCTATATTAAATACAATTATGTCTCATGAATATGAAGCATGAAACTGGGACAAGTTTGCACCCCTGCACAAATAAATATATGGTTTTAAAAGATTACATTTACTTTACTGTTTAATATCCATGAGCATGCATAGATGTTTATTAAATTTACACACTATAGTTTAATTTGACCACACTTTTAGGCTATTGGCAGATACAAACACCTAGTTTACAAGAAAAAAAAAAATGTCTTTTGAACCCCTTTCTATTGGTTTAACCCTATTATATGGGAGTCAAATGTATATTCATACTAACTTATAATTTTTTCAGATATGAGCAGCACAAACTATTTTACAGATCCCCACTACTTTTGACGTCCTTCAGGAAGGTTCAAGCATTAATTAGTTAAGCTGTAATTTGTGCCCTGAGTACATCTGATAATTTCATAGACAAATGTAAAAAATAACTATGGATAATATTAATTTCAACTTGAGTATATTGACCTTATTCTCCAATGTGGAAGTGTGCTTGTTTTTCCGCTTGTTTTAGAACTTCCCATTCAGTTGCCTATGGGAGAAATGAATAGAAATGATAAACGGCAGAAAACGGTCAAACTACTCGCTCTACAAACAAGTGTTTGCATGACTATACAGACAAAGCAGACTAATAAAATAAGAAAATATCAGTTTGCAACATCAAGCAGCAAAATAAGCTGTTTTTAACATCTAAAAATGAATGGAAGTGAATGAGACCGGAAGTCTCGAGCCAAAAAGATTCAAATGGCTGCGCCAGCTCATAAGCGGAGAATAAGATCAATAGCTAAGTATTACAGAAATTTTAAAGCAGGTGATCTAGTGCTATTTAATTAGACTTAACAAAGTTGACCAAGAGGTTTTTTTTTTGCACTATGGTTTCAGAACTGTACGGACAACAGTACATTTGCATTCAATAATTAATAGTATAAAATAATAATAATAATAATAATAATAATAATTACTTTCACCTTCTACATACCCAAAGAAACTTTATCAGACAGAGAATTCAGACCAGACAAAATAAAAATCTCTGTACAAAATCATGTTTTTATTTAGTTGTTTTGGATGTTTTTTGACATAAAACACAAGACCTGCAAAGCAAAAAGAAGAAAAAAAAGATAAAAGAAAGAAAAATCAACAGCAATAAGGAAAATATGTAGTTCGATACAAGCTAGAAAGCAGTTGAAAAACATGTATAATAGAACAAAATAAATAAAAGGCTGGTCTTTTTTTATCCCTTGTAGTTAGAGGATATAGTTTGAATACAGCTTAATATGATGTACAAAATATCACACAGTGATAAATTGCTATTAAAAAATAAAAACACATAATAAAAAGTCAGTTTACCTTGGCTGTGGACTGAAACTTTTTCTTTTTTTTCTTACATTTTCATACGGTTTTCATTTTTAGGCTTTTACACAATCACAAGCAAGTCTTAAGCCTAGCAAAAAAGGTACTACTGTCGTCTTACAACTTATTACTAGTAATCATAATGATAATATGTCTAAAAAAGCAAATAAGTGAGACAATGGGAAACTTACATTTTGCATTGGCAGCCTGTTAAACATATAAACATTTTCGGTTCCTATCCATTTGTATTTTTCCTTTTTTTTTTTTACACAAATTCGTCCTCTCTCGGTAAGGAATGCGTTTTGTTGTTTTAATTTTAAGACTCGTATTGCATCAAGGGGTGTGGGAAAAGAGGTGTACAAAAGAGACAGTAGGACTTGTCTAAACACCCATGCAATCGGCAATCTTTGGAAAAGAAATTAATGGTGCAGCAATACATGGATGAACCGAACCATTCGTGTTACGCTACACGTGTAGTGTAGCATAAAGCTAACCGTTAGTGTGCAGTGTGAAGTTTCTAGGAAAAGAGGTAAGCAGCAAAGAATTATGAGATTCCACAGAACATAAGTCTGTGGTTACATGACATTCGTTGACTTGGAGAATAACCCCAAAATGAATTGGTGGTCTTGACATTTTACAAGAGACACAACATAACCTTATCCATTAACGCAATCAATCCACTAACTTCCCTACTCTTGTACTCAAAAATCAAGTTCTGCTTTTCTTGCTGTGGACAATTCCTTCACACAAGAAGGCTTGATTTCCAAACTGGATGGATGGACTGACACGACTCCATTATGCTAGAGTGCTCTTTATGGCCCATCAGTCTTTATGTCGTTTCGGACTTGCCTTCTGGCCACTCGTCTATGACCACGGAAAACCAGTAAAGGATAAAAATAAACACCTCCAAGTGGAAACTGGCTTGTACAAGATGTGACCTTCCATCCCCAAAGCATGAAAGCAGGAATCCTCCAACTAAGGTATCTAAAAGATCAGATGAAAGTCTGACTCTTCATCTCACATTCTTGATTCCTTGCTTGGCCAGCAGAAATCAAGGTGGCACACTATTATTTCCATTATTATTTTACCCTGAAACACCTTCTTCTTTTGCCTTAATAAGGGTTCAAGACCTATTAGGTGGAAACAAGTAATTGTTAAACACTTCAAAGTGGAAACTGGCTACTACAAGATATGATCTTTGATCCGCAAAACACGGAGGAAGAAATCCTCCAACTAATATAAAAGATCAGACTAAAGTTTGACTCATCTCACATTCTTGATTCATGCTTGGTAATCAGAAATCAAGGTGGCACATATTTATTTTTATTAAAAGAGCTCTTAAGAGTGTTGCTTTAGGCTATTGTACCCTGAAACACCTTCTTCCTTTAATTTAACTAAGGGTTCAAGACCTATCAGGTAGAAACCAGCAATGAATAAACACTTTGAAATGGTACCAGGCTACTACAAGATGTGACCTTCCATCATAACTAAGGTATCCCAACTAAGGTATCTAAAATATCAGATTAAAGTCTGATCCTTTACCTCAAATTCTTGACACCTTGCTTAGTCAACACAAATCAAGGCGGTCCTTATGAGTGTTGCTCTGATCTATTTAACCCTGAAACACGTTCTTCCTTTGCTTTGACTAAGGGGGTTCAAGACCTCCAGTAAAAAAAACAGTAAAGGGTTAAATAAAATAAACACTTCGAAGTGGAAACTGGCTACTACAAGATGTGACCTTCCGTACCCAAAACTCAGAGGTAGGATTGCTCTAATGGAGGTCTCTAAAAGATCAGCTTCAGGTCTGATTATTCATTTCTTCTTCTTGATTCCTTGCTTAATAGACAAAAATCAAGATGGTCCACTTTTATTTCCATTAAACGAGTGTTGGTCTTAGCTATTTTACTCACCTTAGACACCTTCTTCCTTTGCCTTAACTTACGGGTTCAAGACCGATCAACTGAACTTATTTTAAAAAATTCCTTTACCTTCAAGCTTCAGCACTAGACTTTGACCATCTTGGTAAATCTTGACTAAAGGGTTAACACCATTAGGTGGACTTTCTTTAAAAAATAAAAATAAAACAATGTCATCTACCTAGATTTTGATCTCTCAGTCAGTTATCTGGCAACTGGAGGAACCAGTTTTCATCACCTAAAATCAACTTTTTTGCTCCACTTTTCAGGAAAAATAGACAAGGTCATGATCACGGAGGTCCAAAAACTCAGCAATTGACATTGTAAGCTGTAGTGAAATAGTGTAGTTTGTTTCAATCTTCTGGCAACAATCATGAACCAAACATCATCTAGTGTGGATATACTGTAGAGATTATCATCTTAAAAATACCCTGACAAAACCTTAAAAGCCACTTCAGCACACCAGGTGTATTCAGAAACTCCCAACCCCACTGGCTGTATTTATGAAAAGCCAAAAAAACGTACATGATAACTCGAAGGGAATGGCGAGATTTGATACTTTACGGTCCCTGATTCAGAGGAGATCTTAGCACCAAGGTTGTGAAACAAGTGTGCTATGTACAGCGCATCCTGCTTATATACAGAAATGAGTTTTGCGTCCAACTGCAGATCTTCCCAAGAAGTCTCCCGACTGATATCGAACACTACAATAAATACACTACTCAACAGTCACCTGACTATTACGGATAAAACGCCACCCGACTGGATATAAATGAAGAACAGTGTGAGTGCGAAAGGCTTGTGCTGGCACAGTCCCACACGCAGATGCATGTGTTTGGTTTTAGTTCAAGGTGTACTTGAATGAAATGCATGGAGGAGGTGATTATGAAAGGCTGAAATGCTAAAGCTCTTAGCTGTCAGGCTAAAGGTAAAGCTGTGTTTGTACTTTGCAGCTAAAACGCAACCAAAAGAACTCATCTAAAGCAGTCTTTGGAATGAAATGCATCGATGACTTCACGTTACCAGGCAACAGTTACGCGAGGACATTAATTCACAGATTAGCACTAATGCAATTTACATTGAGAAAATGCGCAGGCTTGGGTAATGGCTTGTTTACCGAGAGCCTTCAGATCCTCAACCTAAACAAAGCATGAAATTAAAATTCAGGGTGTGTGTGTGTGTGTGTGTGTTTTGTGTTGTGTTGTGTTAAGGTGTGCGTTTGAGTGCGTCCATCCGTCAACAGATTGGGCATCCTTCACAACACCTTGAGCAGATTATTAGTAGCGTCAAAGTAAAACTGAAATCAGGACCAGAGCAGCAAACTCATTAGTAATAAAAGCGGTAGAGTTTGTATCACAACATGTGAGGCATAAATGAACGATGGAATTGTTGTGTGCCTTTTACACAGGCAGTGATGTGTAGGACATTGTTCCCCTGTTTTGAGTAAGCGTGTGTGTGTGTGTGTGTGTTCGGCGTTTCATTCTTTTGGCCCAGTAGTAAGGGTGGATCCCCTGAGAAGAGATAAAGCAAAAATTAGCTCATGAACACATGCTTGCATGCTAACATGACTACAAGCAAGGTGCTGCAAGTGATTTTCTCTTTTTTTCCCTCCCTATAAGAGACAAAAAATAACTGAAATAGGACAGAAAGAATAATCAATTGAATAATCAATCAATTTTGTGAAGGGATAGTTCACCCAAAACCCTAAATGTGCTGTTAATTAACTCATATTCCAGACTGAAGTAAACATGCTAAGAACTGTTTACTGATACTGTGGATTGAAGGTAATAGTGTTTTAAATAATGTTGAGTTTTAAATTTCAACAGCACCTGAAAATAAAATGAAGCATAACAGAAAGTTGTATGTCTCATATTGACATACATTAATAGTTTGACATCTGTGATCATACATTTGCAGTTTAGTACTTAAATGATTTAACATTAAAGTGTGTAACAGAGAAAAGTGCACTACATAGTCATGAAAGAGAGTCTGATGCTGTGTTCACACCAGACGTAGGACATGCGAATAAAATTACGCTATTAGCACTTAAATAGAAGCGTGAACATTTGAGTTTACTCGCTTCATTCGCGTGTCAAATTCGCTTAATTTGCACATCAAATTCACTTCACAATAAACGCGGATTCGCATCATGGGCAGGGCTTCTGTCTGCCCGGTGACTTTAGTTTTGTAGCTAAATGGCTAACATGGATTTTATTGAGATAGTAGCTGTGCCTTATGTGCTTTAGAAGGCTGAAAAACAGCGTAGATTCGTTCGGCGTCATGTCTGAGTCCACTAGGTTCTTTCAGAGGTGCACCCAGCCCTGTGAGCTCATTAACAACTGAAGGTTGACTGTGTCAAGCGCACATGTATGGTCTGGCACAGCATTTCACACGGTCACATAGCCCATGGCTGACGCTGACCTCTCAAAATATGCAACTACTCGTCACATTGATGTGCAGCACAAGCTTTGTGATTGGTCGGCTTGATAGCTGTGTCGAGTGTGAGCGGTGCTGAGAGCGTCCTCCAGGTGCTGGAGTGAGTGTCGCTTCCTGTAAATGAGCTCCAGGTGGAAACTTTTGTTTGATGTTTACCTTATGATTAAAGGTGTTGCACGCCCGCCGGTTCCTGCCTCAAAATGAGCGAGTTTGAGCTACTTGTACACTAAGGTAGTGTTCAGAAAAAACAAAACACTCGAAGAAACTTGACACAGAGGAACATAAAAATCCTACTGCCAGCTAGCGTTTCAGAAGTGTTATTGCAGAACAACAAAGACAGTACACAGAAGTATAAATGCATGGGTATGCGCAAGTTATGCATCATGGGTCATGATGATCACTCCACGCAGAAGTATAAACCAGCCTTGAGCTGAGCCCAGTTTGATGAGCTGTTGGCAGAGCTGTGCCAGAGTCGGCAAAAGGATTTCCCCATGAGAAACCAACAACAGACATCACAATCTCTTTCCTACAAGAGCAAGTTCATGATTGGTTAACACTGCGCAAATGGTTACTAAAGTTCAGATGTTCCAACGTCAAATGCGTAAATTACTCAACTTGCACGTCATTCTTTGCATTAACTTAACATGCAAATCACAGACAATTGACGCTGTTTGGAAATGGTAATAAAAGGAATAATTAATATGGCGTCCATAGTTATGGAAAACAAATAGTATTGAAGTCAATGGTTACAAATTTAATTTCAAAATAACTTCCTTGTTGTTCAACAGAAGAATAAAACCCTAATAGGTTTGAAGTAAGTGAAGGGTGAGTAACCAATGATGGAATTTTCTAATTTGGCTGAACTATCCCTTTAAAATGTGTTTTCTTTAAATAAATCACAAGTAGACCACACTAAATATTGGTTTAAACAAGGTCTAAAAGTCTAAAATGCTCTCAAACGGGTTGCTTTTGGGGTGTCAAAAATAGTGTTGCCTATGATTGATGCTCAGTGTAATGAATCAAACGAAATCTATTCCTGTCAGTCAAATCACAAACAGCACATTCACCTTCAAACACTTTGTTTAACTGCATTTGAATTTACCGATGAGAAAGTTAAACAAAGATCTTGGCGAGAGCGTCGGCCCCGGCGCTGGCGATGAAGGGTTGCGACGAGTGGAAGGCCACGTCATGAATGGCCTCATCGTGTTTTTTCCTGTGCGCAGTGATCTCCTGCACACACGTGCGATTGTCCAGCATCCACAAGCGCACCGAGCAGTCATGACCTGACAAACACACAAACAACAAAGATGTTGAGACTAGGGTTGTGCAATCTGCAAATAATTGGTCATTCATTCAAATAATAAATAAACAAGATTACAATTTCACTTCATTTGCAGCTGTAAAATGAAGTGAATCTTCAAATATGAATACTGAGCATGTAAATTAAAGCCTGCAGTTATAACTATATACATTGGGTGGCACTGTGGAGCAAATGGAAAAAGGTTTATTGTTTTTGATTGGAATTACGTTGACAAAAGCATAATTTTTAAACTGTTTTAGGGTTAGGTTAGTAAAACTGCGTCATCAATGCCATCAGTGCAATGAGGCACTGTACGAAATCCAAACAACAAAACACTGTTCTTCACACACTTTCATATTTAGTTTATTATATAATGTTTTGTTTATAATTTACCTCATGACCTGCATTATCAATACCACAAGCGCAATGAGAAATTGTATGAAATCCAAACATCGGAATGTTGTACTTTGTGCACTTTCATATGTAATTTACAATGAAATGCTTTGTTTATAATCAGAAAGAGCTTTATTGCCAGATATGTTCACACATACGAAGAATTTGTTTTCGTGACAGAGCTTCTACAGTGCAACAGAATTACAGAGACAGGACAAAAAACAGATAATAAATGTATTCAAAAAATAGAAGTAAGTGTTAAATGCAAATATACAAATTGACAAGTGTATGTACAAGTGTATTACTATATACAACGTTATATGTGCAGCTGTTATGTGCAAATTGGCATTAAAGTGTGTTGTTAAGTAAGTGTATGTGTGTGTAAAGTGTATTTGTTATGTGCAAATTGTCATGTAAAGTGTGTTGTTAAATAAGTGTATGTGTGTGTATAAAGTGTATAACAAGTAGTGATGTTGGTTCCATGATTGTTATCATCCAGTGTTCATGAGATGGATTGACAAGGGAGTCAATGTGAGTGTCCCACTTCAGGTCCTGAGAGATGGAGGTGCCAGGAACCTGAATGACTTCCCTGCAGCCACAGTGCTGTCCATGTTGCTCAGTGGAGGGAGAGCAGGGGGGTTTCTCCTGAAGTCCACTATCATCTCTACTGTTTTGAGCGTGTTCAGCTCCAAGTTGCTGTGACTGCACCAGAGAGCCAGCTCCTTAACCTCCTGTTTGTAAGCAGACTCATCACCGTCCTGAATGAAGGGTGGTGTCGTCTGCAAACTTTAGGATAGGAGCTTGACAGAGGAGTCCTTTGAGGTGCAGTCATTCGTGTACAGACAGAAGAGCAGAGGGGAGAGGACACACCCCTGGGGGGCGCCAGTGCTGATTGTGCGGGTCCTGGATGGAGAAGGGTCTGGATGCAGACACGATGCAGTCTCAGACCGGTGCAATCTCAGCCGCACATGCGCATTGAGCATGATGCAATGTCAGCCACGCATGCGCACTTGAACCAGCGTTTTCGTCATGCTAGGCCGCGCATGCGCACTTTTCAATCTCACTCGTGTTACGCTCTGCAAAAGATGCCTGCCAGACTCTACACGGCGCTCGCACTGTAAGTATATTATACGTCGGATTCTGTTGAACTTAAGTGTTGTTTTGTATATTTTCACATAGTAGATTGGAGCTATCTTAATTTGTGTTCCGTTAAACGACGGCGAAAAACACCGAAAACAGCAAATGTTGTACTGCCTCTGTGTTTGTTATTTGCATTGAAGAAAAGTTGAATTTATATTCGCACATTCGTTCAGTGACATGCTCCCTATATTGTTTACCATGGTATATCCGGTCTAAAATCGCGTGTAAATAACACTTTAAAACAACATTAGCAATATTTTTTTGACCATGGACAAAGTTGTAGATTGATATTTGTTGTCTGCTAGTGTGATTTCGCTATTTGGAATTTGCAAACAATAGTTTTCTAATATTATATTAAGGAGCCTAAATTCGAATGTGCGAATTTAAAACCAACTTTACCTCTATGTTATTTGGGTGGTTGTTTTGAAACTTAACGGTGTGATTAGCAGGTGACCCGCTGTATTGTTTAGGTGTTACTTAGCATTGGTTATGGCAAACTAAGTTAACTCTCTCTCTATTCTTTTTACTTACAGGAACAGGAAGAGGATGAGCCTTTCCCCATACAGGTAACTTGTATATGTTACTTTGTTGGAGCACTCCAGGAAAAGTGTCAATTACTTTAAAAAAATAGTACTAAAAGTAATGATCTCAAACTCATAATTCTCTCTCTGTCTCTCTCTCTCTCTCTATATATATATATATATATATATTCCCCTTTTTGTTGTTGTTTCATAGGTGCGTGTCATGGCTGATATGAGGACTGCCAGTCAGTGCATCTGTGAGAACTCAGGGAATCTTCTCGGCTCCCACTATATTGTGTATGGATGAGGAACAAGCTGCTGAGGCTTTGGAGCTATTCTTCAGCACAGACATCATTGATCTTGATCATGTTGAGCTTCTAACATTTAGTTTTGCTTTTCTAGAGGACATAAATACCTTTGTTGATAATTCATTCATTTTCTTGTCGGCTTAGTCCCTTTATCAATCCGGGGTCCCCACAGCGGAATGATCCGCCAACTTATCCAGCATATTTTTTTTAAGCAGCGGATGCCCTTCCAGCCGCAACCCATCTCTGGGAAACATTCATACATTCTCATTCACACACATACTATGGACAATTTAGCCTACCCAATTCACCTGTACCACATGTGTTTGGACTTGTGGGGGAAACCGGAGCACCCGGAGGAAACCCACGCAACCACGGGGAGAACATGTAAACTCCACACAGAAATGCCAACTGACCCAGCCGAGGCTCGAACCAGCGATCTTCTTGCTGTGAGGCGATCATGCTATCCACTAGGCCACAGTGGCGCCCCTTTGTTGATAATGTAATTTAAAAAATGCATCTCAGAGTAATTTGTAGAGCACAAAAATCAAAAATTAAAATTTCAGTTCTGTATATGTAAGAACATGTGACTTGCCCCACATTGATGTAAAGTAAACAATTACCAACAGCTGTGTGTAGCATTATTTTATGGCGTGTCAGGTTTGTATGTATATTTGCATTTAATAGTGACAGTAACAGACTTGACTAATAATTTGTTATATATATATATAATCTGGGTGATTATATGTAATCTGGGTGGAATATTTACACAAGATAGTTTTATTTAGTAATGCGTTAACATTGTGTTATTAAGCCATGCATTTTACACCTTACATCTTAATAAAAAATAAAAAAAGGTATCATAAACTCACATCTTTAAATGTGGAGATAAATTTCATAAAAAAAGATATATATATATATATATGCTTTAGGGTTGCTCAGATCACAGTAAAG
>CAIGQQ010013453.1:0-10849 GCA_903798035.1 Danio albolineatus
TGTATGTATGTATGTATGTATGTATGTATGTATGTATGTATGTATGTTTGTATGTATGTATGTATGTATGTATGTATGTATGTATGTATGTATGTGTGTGTGTGTGTGTATTATTGTGGAATTATTTTCTACATTTTAAAATCAGAATATATATTTTACTCACCATAAACTCTGTTAATGTGAACAGTGATGTTGTGCTTAAGATTTCAGAATTGATGCCCAGTCAGGAGTGAGTCGTGTAGTAGAAATACGTAGCAAATCACAGAGGTGGCTGTCAGTTAGATTGGTTCTCAATTAACTTTTGTTTAGATTCATCAGTGAAAATGTTTGCTCACATATATATGTGGAGCCAAACAGACTCATCATCCTTTTTGAATGGCGTTTCATCAGGGGAAATTTGGATGAATCCAAACTCTTGTGGAACTCGGACATTTCCTGGACTCTGTTGATTTTCCTCCTTCTTGGTTGCTCAATGGCTCACCAAAACGTGGTTATCAATTATGTTTCCTTCAGTTTGGTCTAATTGAAGGCACGTAATAGTGACTCCCGGTGGTTATTTATTGAATTACGTTTACTTTTGTACAGCGGGCCAGATTCTATTAATATTTATAAAAAGCCTCGCGGGCCGCCACTAAACCGATTGCGGGCCGCAGATGTTTGGACACCCCTGATTTAAACCAATAAATCATCAGCTGTACTGCAGGAGAAAAGAGCAGTGATGATCGATCCTGCCTCCTTATGTCTTTATCCACCATGAACATTTTGGAAAATATTTTAAGTGATCATTTATTTCACTAGGCCTCGTTTTTGTTTCTCTTTTTAAGCTCGCTGAGTGATTGGGAGATTATCATGAAGCTCATCCTCCTCTATGTGGAAAACACATGGCTGCACCAGTTATGCAATAGCTTTACTGTTTTGACATGATGTAGCTTTGGCCAAAATGAGATGCATGTTTTTACATTTCTTATTATTTTTTTCCCCGATCTTATGCAACAAAATACAAGCATGTATGCGTTCGATTAGGAGCTTGCATCGAGCCAACAAAGTGTTATTTGGTCTCTGGTTTATGTTATCCTGCGGCTTTAGTGTGGTCAACGATACGTGCTTAACACGCCACTGGATCTGTCATGTCCGTTTAAATATTGTATGTATTTGTAATGATGTCTGACACTTTATTACCTGTCGTGTATTAAGGAAGACTTGCAGTTCTCCCAGTGATCATCTAGTTTTAATATCCAGCATTCACTCTTCGCTGTTTCTGACATGTTTATATAAAGTCAGCAGTGTGAAAACACAATTCACTAAATCTGTCTTCTTTCATGACGCTTATTTATCGCATAATCTATATTTATGTGCCTTTACAGAGTTCATACACCACTTGAGTGGAGCTTTTGTTCTTGTTCTGCCACCAGACGGAGCTCAGGAGCTATTGGGAATTTTAAGAAATGTCTGATTTCCAACCACAAGGTGGCAGAATAAGACTAAAATGTAAAATCGTTCACTGCACTCTAAAAAGCACAGTGTTAAAAACTACCCAAATTGGGTTGTTTTTAACCCTATTGCTGGGTAAATATCGGACAGAACACATCAGGGGTTAAATTAACCCAGGTAATTGGGTTAATTTTTTTAACCCCAAAAATGGGTTGTTTTTACTACTCAATAATTGGTTATTTTTACTTAAATAATAGGTTAATTTGACTTAATTAATAGGTTATATTTTCAAATGTAATTTTTAGCTTTCTTTTAAAATCATTAACCACATAAAAAACAAACAAACAGGTGAATATTGTATTGGCTTTATTTATTTTTTGTTCCATTACATGTTTTCAGCACATTACACTTTGTAAATACACTTTACCTCAGAGATCATACAGAACTAAATACAAATTATGAAGTGCATTCAAAACAATTTGTTTCACATTTATGGGTTGCCTGTAAACATTTATAATAATAAAAAAAAAAAAAATATATATATATATGTGGCATCGCAGTCAGCCCCTGCTGGGAGTTGATTTGACCCAAGGAGCTGGGTTGATGTGCCTGTGTGGTGCTAGGGTTGCATTGATTCAAGTCTTAGAAATGATTACCCAGAAAAAGTTTGGGTTACATAGAACAACCCAAAAACTGCCCAAGACTCTGAAAATAACCCCCGGAAATTACCCAAATGCCTCAACCCAACATTTAGGTAGAAAAAATAAAATTTTAAAAGTGTGTGAGGTAAAGAGAAACCAGTCTTGGATACTTTTTAAATTAATAAGTAATTTTAAACGTGCCATCATTTACTCACCGTTTACTTGTTCCAAACCCGAATGAGTTTCTTTCCTCTGTTGAACAATAAAGAAGATTTGAAGAAGATTGAAGATTTGGAAGAAAGCTGAAAACCTGTATTTTTTCCCCTCAATTCAATTCAATTCACCTTTATTTGTGTAGCGCTTTTACAAAGTAGATTGTGCCAAAGCAGCTTCACATTGAATGTTATAGTAAAGGTTGAAGATTATGTTTTGACTTCATTCATTCATTTTCTTTTTGGCTTAGTCCCTTTTATTTATCAGGGATCACCACAGCGGAATGAACCGCCAACTTATCCAGTACATGTTTTACGCAGCGGATGCCCTTCCAACTGCAACCCATCACTGGGATACATCCACACACACACTCATTCACTACAGACAATTTAGCTTGCCAATTCAGCTACAGTATACTACATCTTTGGACTTGTGGGGGGAAACCGGAGCACCCAGAGGAAACCCACGCGAGCACTGGAGAACATGCAAACTGACCCAGCCGAGGCTCGAACTAGCAACCTTCTTGCTGTGTGGCGATCGTGCTACTCACTGCCTCACTGCGAAGCCCTTGTATTGACTTTAGTATTTGTTTTCTCATATTATGAAAGTCAATGGTTACAGGTTTTCAGCTTTCTTCAAAATATCTTATTTAGTGTTTAACAAAAGAAAGAAAATCATAAAGGTTTGGAACCACTTGAGTGTGACTAAATGGTCATTTTTGGGGTAACTATCCCTAAAACTTTGACACCAATTTCAGTGCTTTAAGTGAATGTTTTGACATTATACAAATGCTAATAATATATCGTGTACATGACCATTCACAAGATTTATGTTAGTATGATTTTTATTATTTTGAAATATAGTATGATTGAAGTATGAAGTATAATTTTTCTTCTAAATTCCTCATTTAATTGAAACATAAAATGGTCACACGCTGCTGCAGTTTAATAAAGTTTTAAATCTGAATGAATTTTAAAATGTAATAGGTGCCACTTTATATTAAGTTGTCTTAACTACTATGTACTTGCAGCAAAATAGAAATACAATGTACTTACTGTGCTCATAATGTACTGCTGAACACTTCTGGTGAGATATGGATAAGGTTAGGAACCGGTTTGGTGGTATTGGTGGGTTTAGGGATAGGGTGGGGATGTTAAGGTATTAGTGATGTGTCAACAGTGTGATTATAAATATAATTACTTTCAGGTCTTTATTCAAGCATACGCACAATGTAAAAACATGTACATACACAATAAGTACTTTGTAACGATTGATTAATTTCTCTGTATATTAGTTAAGGCAACTTAATTAAAAAAGAGACCATGTAAGGTATTCCTCTGAAGGCAAAACTAAATTTTCAGCAGCTTTAATCACAGTTTTTAGTGTCTGTTTTTGTTAAGCTAATCATAAAACCACCAACATTAGCTGAAATAAGTGAAGATTTATTTCATCTAGTTCTTGAGGCAACTAAAATGATAAAAAGTTGAAATAAACATTCTGTTTTGCTTATTCGTTGTCACATTTCATCATATTAGACCCTTATTATTGTTATTATCAGCTAGTGGAGTTGTGATATCAGTATTACAAGTAATTAAGCCTGACACAATTATTTGTCAATAACCACGAACCATGAACAAACAACACTTGATAATGATATGACGTAAGTATATGTCAATTGAGGGACTATTAAAAAGATTCATATGCTCCAGATGGAGACACAAGCCATAATATGGGCAAATATGACCTAAAAATGTAAGTTTACTCACTATGCTCACTATAGTTGGAAAAAGAAAGATGGAAGTCAATGGTTACAGGTTTTCAGCGTTTTTCAAAACATCTTCATAACAGAAAGGTTTGTGACAAGTGAAGGGTGTGTAAATTAGTGCAGATTTGTAATTGTTGGGTGATCTATCCCTTTTAGAGCCTTTGAGGAGAAAATAACCTGCATTTTGTATGATCTTAGTTTCTTATTTTATTATCTTATGGTGCTATTTAGTTCAATTTATTGACATTGCTGCAGAACACTAAGATTTTGTGTTTAGTTGACATCATTTTGTGAACCCTTATCCCTTATCATTTATCAATATAATTGATCCTTAACTCTTATCTGCCTTCAGACTGTCTGAGACGTTGTAATAACGCTTTGCTATGAGTTGCATCTTGATTTGGACTTTACTGACAGACTGTCATTCAGTTTCTGACAACACAAGCTTCATGCTTTCGAACCTCACCTCCTCTTTCAGCTTACACGTACACACCGAGCAGCCATTGACCAGTTTTTGATTGTTATTAGCCACATGATTTACTGGAAACAACATCTTAACTATAGCTTTAAATCCCAGCTGGTTGCGTTACTCTTAGATGAATGGTTTGTTTTGATTGGTGCTGTGCAGATATCTGTTTCGCTCTTCCAGGAAAGCCCAGATCCTCAAAACTGTCCCCCAAACACGGACATGTAATGTGCTTGCTGAAAGACTGCTTTTGGAAACACAGCAGAGCCCCGTTAAACCGTAATCTCTATTATTTCTGCAGTTAATATAAATCTTTGTTGTTTTTCTCCTCTTTGTTGAGGTCAGTTAGCCCTTTTCCCCCTCTTTTTTCACGATGATGCATTCATTTTTAACCAGAACCATGCTAAAGTGGCTGATGCGTCTAATATAGAGGAGTGTTTTGAGAGCGGGGAGTTGCTCGAGTACCTCCTGACATGTCTGGGACTTCGTGTCCCCAAATGACTGAGCTCTTCAGGTCAACAAGTCTCCGTTCAGCAGTTTAAAGGAGCCATGATCATGCGCGGGTAGATCTGTGGGACGGTCGCTGTCTGTACTGTGCTTTACATTGGCACCTGATCAAAGGCTGAACCTGCTTTGACCTTCCATGTTTCAGGGGACATTTACATAGCAGCGTTTACAAGCAGCCGGAGAGCAGAATTAGCCATTATCATGCCGAGGGGTCTTGTAGGGGCCGATCCAGGATATAGACACTGTGTTCTGTGTTGCTCTTCCTGCTTTGGTTCCAGCGGAGCCTTTGGTGGTCTTTGTGCAATAACAAAAGAACGCTTTTCCATTACAAGAAACCCTACAGATGTTATCAGTGGAAACACAGACAACAGCACCTCAGCTTGATGGAGAAATTGCGGATGATTTATTGCCACTTTATGAAAGATACGCTGCGGTGATGTATTTATTACACAACTCCAGTTCACATGCACTCGCTTTACATGGTAAACAGATGCTCATTGGAGTCGTTTACAAAAGCGATCGCATTACTCTGTGTCCACTAGCAAGACACAAGTCACCGGCTCTTATTCAGAATTGTTCATTTTTTTATTTGATTGTTTGATTTTGCTTATGTTTTCAATATGTACAGTGTTGTTTTGTTAACATCATTCATATTCACTACACTGAATAAAGCATTCAAAGATGATTCCTTGGATTTACTTTTTTTTTTTTAACATTAAGTGGTTGTAAACAATTTATTTGGGCTGAATTTAAACAAACATATTAAGTTGAATATTATTGTTTAAGGAGCCTCATGGTGGCCTCACAGTGGCGCAGTGAGTAGCACAATCGCCTCACAGCAAGAAGGTCTCTGGTTTGAGCCTCCGCTGGGTCAGTGTGGAGTGGTATTTCTGTGTGGAGTTTGCATGTTCTCCCAATGTTGGCGTGTGTTTCCTCCGGGTGCTCCAGTTTCCCCCACAAGTTCAAAGGCATGCGCTATATTGTAGGTGAATTGGGTAAGCTAAATTGACCCTAGTGTATGTGTGTGAATGGGTGTATGTGGATGTTTTCCAGAGATGGGTTGCGTCTGGAAGGGCATCCGCTGCGTAAAACAAATGCTGGATAAGTTGGTGGTTCATTTCCGCTATGGCGACCCCAGATTAATAAAGGGACTAAGCTGATGAGAAGATGAATGAAATAAATTATTGTTTAAATTCAACACAAATAAATTGTTTGCAACAGTTTTGCTGACATAAATATTTTCAGCGTAGTACTATATTATTCTTATTAGTCCCTGTGCTAATTTACTAAATAATTTGTAAATCTGTTATTTGTTTTGTTGTGGTTGCATCTGCATTTTGTTTGTCACAATATACACATTTATTTAGTTATTTATTTAATCTTTCATTTCCCGAAGGCAATTGGGTTGCAGAATGTCACAAAAACACATTGTACAATACCAGTGGTGGAAAGAGTACTGAAAAATCATACTCAAGTAAAAGTATCGTTACTTGCCCAAAATTTTAGTGCAAGTAGAGTAAAAGTAAAATCTGTTGTAAACATTTCTCAAATTATGAGTAAAATGTAGCCCTTTTAAAAGTACCCAAGAGTGTGTACACTGTGAAAAGCTGATGTGCTTACATGCAGTTTGTGCAGGGATGTGTAAACGTAACAATCTGTAGTGCATTTAGGGATTTTCATTCATTCATTCATTTTCTTTTCGGCTTAGTCCCCTTATTAATCTGGGGTCGCCACAGCGGAATGAACCGCCAACTTATCCAGCATTTGTTTTACGCAGCGGATGCCCTTCCAGCCGCAACCCATCACTGGGAAACATCCATATATTCTCATTCACACACATACACTACGGACAATTTTAGCTTACCCAGTTCACCTGTACCGCAAGTCTTTGGACTTGTGGGGGAAACCAGAGCACCCGGAGGAAACCCACGCGACCACGGGGAGAACATGCAAACTCCATACAGAAATGCCAACTGACCTAGCCGAGGCTCGAACCAGCGACCTTCTTGCCGTGAGGCGACAGCACTACCTACTGCACCACCGTGTCGCCCTTAGTGATTTTCCCTCCTTGATAATTCTTTCTTCCTTCCTTCCTTCCATTGTTTGTTCGTTCCTTCCTTCATTCATTTGTTTTTTCCTTCCTTCCTCCCTTCATTCGTTCAATCACTCATTCGTTCGTTCATTCTTTTGTTCCTTCCTTCATTTGGTCCTTTGTTCATTCATTTGTTTGTTCCTTCCTTAGTTTGTTCAGTCCTTCCTTGAATCCTTCATTCATTAGTTCGGTCCTTTCTTCCATTTCTTGTTTGTCCCTTCCTTTCATTCTTCATCCGTTCCATTTAGTGATTGTTTAAGGCTGTTTGGTGATCTCAGTTATCATGGTGTGCATTTATGTTACATCTTATGTTGATAAATAATGATGGTGTTTAGTAAAAATGCCACTGGCTTGTCGTAGTCCTAGTCATTACCTTGGTGTGCATCTAATCAGTGTAGCGCTTAGGAGAAGTCTTTCCTTTCCGGAAGACAGCTGATCAGCTGCTGAAAAAGCAGTTGACTAAACCATCTGTTAGAGAGGAAAGTTTCTCAGGAATCTGGTATGTGTTTATTAGATTCCCAACGAATAGCACACATTCAGCCTCAGCTGCTGTGTGGTTCAGTCTTTCTTTCATTCAGATATTTTCTCAAACAAAAATTTAAATACATCTTCACCTTTTTTATTTTTATTTTTAGAAAATGTACGTGCATCATTTTTCCTTATAGATGAATCACTTGTGACTTGTCTTCTTCTTAACAGGAAGCTGAAATCAAGTCTTAGTACATCTGAATTCAGCAGCAAAACATTTGTGGCCTTGCTAAATCACTTTTCTGTTTCTTTTCCTCCTCACTAGAGCACGAGACGGGATTCATATGGTTTGCTCTGATTAAAACAAGCACACTTCCATTAGTACTTTTTAAAAGTCCCCTACTTAAGCCAGTCTATTTTCCAGTCCAAATGCCGGATATTAAAGCAATATGAACCGTCCAAATGCTTATATTTATTCAAGCAAATGAATTCCTGGAACAGAATCATACACTCACCGGCCACTTTATTAGGTACACCTGCTCGTTAACGCAAATTTCTAATGTGCCAATCACATGGCAGCAACTCAATGCACTTAGGCATGTAGACATGGTCAAGACGATCTGCTGCAGTTCAAACCGAGCATGAGAATGGGGAAGGAAGATGGTTTAAGTGAACATGAACATGGCATAGATGTTGGTGCCAGATGGACTGGTCTGAGTATTTCAGAAACTGCTGATCTACTGGGGTTTTCATGCATAACCATCTCTAGGGTTTACTGAGAATAGTCTGAAAAAGAGAAAATATCCAGTAAGCGGCAGTTCAGTTCAATTCAATTCAAGTCATCTTTATTTGTATAGCGCTTTTACAATGTAGATTGTGTCAAAGCAGCTTCACATGCATTATAAAAAATTGAAACAGTGTCAGTCCAGTTTTCAGTGTTGAAGTTCAGTTTAGTTCAGTTCAGTGTGGTTTAATATTCACTGCTGAGAGTCCAAACACTGAAGATTAATCCATCGATGCGCAGCTCTACAAGTCCCAAACCATGCGAGCCAGTGGCGACAGCGGCGAGGAAAAAAATTCAATTGACGAAAGGGATGAATTAAAAAACCTCGAGAGAAACTAGGCTCAGTTGGGCACGATCATTACTCCTATGGCTAAATGTCTTGTGCAGAGCTGCAGTCTAGGCGCCGGACGCTGGAGAATGCTGGACATCCAACGTGGAGAAGCCGCAGGTGGGGGTGGTCACCGGCTCGTGAACAGACGGGCCCTTCAGGAACAATGCGAGGACTCGTCTGTCACTGAGGTCTTACAGGGATCTGTCTCATGCTCTCCACTCCTCCATGACCACCACAGCAGCTGCTCAGGATACGGCCTGGTCCAGGATTATGGAAACCTCAGGAATAATATATTTTTTAAAAATGTGGGCGCAAATGCCTTGTTGATGCCAGAGGAGAATGGCCAGACTGGTTCCATCTGATAGAAAGGCAACAGTAACTCAAATAACCACTCATTACAATGGAGTTATGCAAAAAAGCATCTCTGAATGCACAACACATTCAACCTTGAGACCACACCGGGTGCCACTCCTGTCAGCTAAGAACAGGAAACTGAGGCTACAATTCACACAGGCTCACCAAAATTGGACAAAAGAAGATTGGAAAAACGTTGCCTCATCTGATGAGCCTCGATTTCTGCTGCGACATTCGGATGGTAGGGTCAGAATTTGGCGTAAACAACCTCATGAATCCATTCTGCCTTGTATCAACGGTTCAGGCTGGTGGTGGTGGTGTAATTCAGCAGGATAACGCGCCATGTCATAAAGCGTGAATTAGACTGGTTTCTTGAATATGACACTGTACTATGTCCTCTACAGTCACTAGATCTCAATCCATTAGACCATCTCTGGGATGTGGTGGAACGGAAGATTCACATCATGGATGTGCAGCTGATAAATCTGCAGCAACTGCGTGATGCCATCATGTCAATATGGACAAAAATCTCTGAGGAAAATTTCCAGTACCTTGTTGAATCTATACCATGAAGGATTTAAGCAGTTCTGAAGGCAAAAGAGGGCCTAACCCGGTACTAGTAAGGTGTACCTAATAAAGTGGCCAATGTGTGTGTGTATTATATATATATTAGGGCTTTAACGCACGCCGATTAATTTTAAATATTTAACGCGTTAAAAAAAATTAACTCATTTAACGCAGTGGCAGTTTTTTTTAATTTTTATTTCCTGTTGTGGCCGACGTGTGTTCAGGGCCAGCGCGTTCATAGAGGCGACCTAGGCAGCTGAAAAGGGCGGCAGAATAGTGAGCGAACCCCCCGGTCCTCACTTTAATCCGCGACACCTACCCCCTCCGTCCCGGTCCTCACGTTCATCCGCGAACCGGTCACTTTCTTTTTCACTTTCGGGTTGAGGGCGGCGTGATCACCGTTCGCCTAGAGCACCAGTTCAGCTTGCTCCGGCCCTGCGTGTGTTAAATTAGCAAAGGAATATGGATAAAGGATAATATGGATAATATGGATCCATGTAAATGTACTCAGTGAAAGTGCCAGATGATGTCGCAAGCTGTCAAAGACAGCCCATTCCTCTCTAAGTTGATTCCAAGCACCCTCAAATGTTTCATTAAATTTGACGTGTTTCCCCCTACACGCAACTTTTGTAAAGTGTCTGCTTCGCGTTGCTGTATCAGAATCCTTGCTTGAGAAATACAGCCATACTTTAAGAACCGCAGTCGTGCGTGGTGATGATTTGGAGGGAGTGCGCTGTACTGCGCGCGCTCTCTCTCTCTGTCTGTGTGTGTGTGTGTGTGTGTGCGTGTGTGTTGTCACCCGATAATGTCAACAGACTGGACTGTCTTAATGTTAAGGAGGACTAAGCAAAATTGTTTCTACTTTATAATTTATGTTCTCAACTCGCAAAACAACTTTACAATGAATACAATTGTTTGTATTCAATACTTTATTATTATTATTATTATTATTTTCCAATTTCCATATTTGCAATGCCTGTATTTTGGATTTTTTTGTAGTTCACTTAGAATCCAAGATGGAAATAATTCTTGTTTGTTATTGGCATTGATTGTTTTAAAATTCAAATGGCACTGCCTGTGTTTTTATTTCTGTAATAAATACGGCTTTTCGTGATTAATCATGATTAATTACAAACAAAAGTGTGATTAATTAGTTATTTTTTTTAATCAATTGACAGCCCTAATATATATATATATATATAGTATAGTAAGTATAGTATATTAGTATAC
>CAIGQQ010013455.1:0-12211 GCA_903798035.1 Danio albolineatus
TCTTGCGTATTCATTTGTATGTCTCTTTACCTGATGAAGACCATGTAGGTCGAAACGTTGTCTAATTAAAAATGTTTTGAGAGCTAAAGTGGCAGTGTGCCGTTTCTCCTTTTTTGATTGTTTTTGGGGAGGTAAGCCACCAAGGATTGCTTTTAATACAATTAAAGGGGAATAGCGAAGGGAGGCCTAGGTTTAATAGATGTAGAACGAAGAAAAAAATAGTTTAAGAGTGAAAAGAATAAAGTATCTAGAAAAAGAAAACAAACCACAGTGAAAAAAATAAAATATTTTTTAAAACAAGTGTGGGAATTTTAACATGGGAGACGGGATTTTATGGATGAAAACAAAAGCTTGGATGACAGAAAACTTACCTGAATTTTATAGAGAAATTTTAAGCGTGTGGGGGAACTTCTTAACAAAAGTGGAATATAATCCACGTGGAAGGGAAAACATTTTAAACCAACCTCTTTTCTTGAACATTAAGAGAAGGGAAGGTTTTATTTTTAAAGAAATGGATAGAAGTTGAGATTTTAAAAGTAAAGGACATTTTATATGAATTTAAAGAAGGCTTTTTAACTGAACAATATCTTATAGACACAATGGAGGCGAAAAAGAAAAAAAGCATAGGAGATTTTGAAAAAGAAACAAATGACATGTCAAAATAGGTTAAAAAAAATTATGATTTTTAAAGAATGTACTGTGAAAAATATTGTTTTTTTTTTTTTTTTTAGATAATGTTTATATAACCAATCGCAAACAATAATGGATGCAAAAATACAAATATGTAAAGGCAAAGGAAATATGTGGAAACATGTAAGAAAGGTATGTAGAAACAAAAGTCGAATGTCTAGAATTTTAATAAGGCACAAAGTAATCTTTTCAGATGTAATTTTAAACAAGATAGGTATGGAACAAAGTGGAATGTGTAAAGTATGTCAACAAGAAGAATAATTTTTTACACATTTTTTTTATATTGTCAAGATTTGGAATTTTTTTTAAAAGATTGTCAAATTTTAATTAAATGATTAATTGGAGATTGGGATGAAAACGAAACAGTATGGAGTAGTGATGTTAAGATGGAATAAGAATCATGAACATGAGAAAATTGTCAACCTACGTAAAATGCTGATGAAAATATGCAATGTGGGAAAGGAGAATTGTGGCAAAAAATGAAGATGGATGTATGGGGAATTTTTAGGATGAAAATGGATAGATATGTGGAAAAGCTGTATGTTTATTACAAAAATTAGAACAGTTTGGGAGAGCTGCACAAAATTTTAACAGACAAAGCACAAAGGTTTTAAAAGAAATGAACTGGAAACTACCACAGTTTTAATGTTTTGTTTCCAAATGATCTTTTAATGTGTATTGTAATATGTTTTAATGTATACAATTGTTTATGAAATGTTTTTTTTTTTTTTTTTTAAAAAAGCAGGTCTGGTTAGTGCTTGGAATAGCAACATGCAGTGAAACGCCATAAGCTCCTCGAGTTCAGCTATAGCCCACACAGGACTCCAAAATTTTGGGGGACCGAATCCCTTAAAGACGATTTATTTACAAAAACGTATCCCTAGACATAGCAAGCTAATACAAGAGTAATTTAACCTCACTCTTTGGCATGTGCATTGGCATTTTCATGGTCTACTGATGTGCATCCACTACGTGCACATACATGGATAAAATACTGAACCGTTTAAAGTCCTATATTTGATTAGTTTTCATTTTAAAATCATTAGCATGCAGGGCGTCAAACAAAGGAAAATGAAAAGAAAATGAATGAATGAATGAATTGCATTATGCAACCTTGATCTTTCTTCCAACAACTTCTAACCTTGAAATGTTTGAAAAAAAGTGACTTGTATTGACATTTGTAATAGTTGAAAGTGATATATGGGACTTTGTCAGGTGACGTCACTCTTGTAAACACCTATGCATTATGGGACATACAGTAGCTGCCATTTGTGTTGTATCCAAGTTAACGTGTGCTGTATTAGCGTCTTTCGCAGAGTAAATAGTGTTGCGTTCTTGTTGTGTTAAAGGCTGTAAAAATAAATCACACGATCGAAAAGGTAAAAAAAAAATATCACGACGACAGATATTTTAAATTTCCCACTTGGAAAAAAGGATTAGACAGACAGTAGCGGTAATAACAGATGCATCAGGTGTCCTGGCCTGCTGTGTTGAGACACAAGATATATCTTTTGCAGGCAAATCTCCTTTTATTCTCTCGACGTTTTCACAAAGGTAAGAACGAAAGAATATTTAAGTAACTTTGCAATTTTAATTGCTTGAGCTTAAAACAATTATTTTAATTCAATGTAACACTTTAGTTTTTTAGGGTAGAACTGCATTTAAATCCGATCAAATCAACTTAGAGCATATGAATTTAAGTTTGTAAAGTGATTGATTGTTAAAATATTGTAAAATACTTTTTTCAACTTAGTTACAACTTACATTTGCTGATTTGCTCACCCCCTGTCAAAAAGTACATTTTCAACTGTCCTTTTTCTGAAAACAAATACAGGTTTTTGTTGAAAACATTCCATTAAATATTTTAAACCTCTACATTGCTGTAAATACAACTTTGTCATTGCTGGCCACCCTGCATATGAGATGATGGAGACTGATCCAGACCATCTCTGAGCACCATCTCTACGTCTGGGCCACACAGAAACAACATCTGCAAACTCTGCAAAAGAAACTAAGAGGGGAAAGAAAACCAACACTGCAGTCAGTTGATGTGGACAAACAACATGCAGAGAAGGAGACACGTGAGGGTGAAGATGGTGAGAGACACTGATGATGAGACACACAACACTAAGGAGGTAGCCGAGACAAATTGAGTGTAAATTTTGTATGGACAAATTTTGGATGTGTAGAAGTAAAGCACCTGTTGGAGGGGAGAACTGACAACTTGAAAAATACAGGATATCTGATGTAATGTAGAAGAGCTGTAGTCATCAATATGGGTTAAAAGCCCTAGTGTATAAATGCAGTCTGTGCTTAATTGATATCTTTTTTATTTTTTTTGCAAATTCCTTTACATTTTTGTAACCGTCTTTCTTTCACTGTGTGTATAAGTGTGTTTTGCTGATGTTTTGTCCTGTCTTATGTAAACTATATGATGCATTCCTCCAGAAATGACTTTTCCCTCAGTGCCTGAATAAAAATATTTATATAAATGTAAATAAATGGAGGATGACATAAAATTTGTTGTTAACTCATTTATTGTTTATGTCATTTGCAATAACAAAATTGGTACATCAGAAAGGAAAGGGTAGTAGGAATACCAACATACCATTCATTTATTCATTCATTTTCTTTTCGGCTTTGTCCCTTTATTAATCCAGGGTCGCCACATCGGAATTAACTGCCAAATTATCCAGCATTTGTTTTACACAGCGGATGCCCTTCCAGCCGCAACCCATCTCTGGGAAACATCCATGCATTCTCGTTCACACACATACACTACGGACAATTTAGCTTACCCAATTCACCTATACCGCATTTCTTTGGACTGTGGGGGAAATCAGAGCACCTGGAGGAAACCCACGCGACCACGGGGAGAACATGCAAACTCCACACAGAAATGCCAACTGACTGTACGAATTCAGTCATATGAAAATGTACGATTTAAAAAAAAAGGAGGCGGGGCACCCAACCCCACCCCTAAACCCAACCATCATTGGGTGATAAGCAAATAGTACACAATTGTATGAATTAGATCATACGAATTAGCCACTAAATCAAAAGTTACTAATTGCCATGAGATATCGTTGAAAATGCCTATAGAGGTCACTTTAAACTAGAGATGAATAATCAACATCAGAAGTTGACAGAGCAGAGATGAAGGTCCCATGATGCAATTTATGGCAATAAACAATCGGAAAACACTTGTGAATCACAAAATACTGTTAATTGACAGGTTATTTTATTTTATTTTTATTATACTTGTACAATTGCTTTGTTAAAAAGCTAAATAATTCTTTACAAAGTGCAGATGTTAACCTAGGCCTTTTATTCAATATCAAAATATAATTTAGCTCAATTCACACTCAAAAATCACCGGCGGTCCGAGACTATTTTGCAAAATCATTAAATGCAAGCTGATGGACGTTTGATCATTGCTTATAATAAACTCAGGCCCACGACCATTTATACGAACTGTCAGGTGTGCAAAATTATCTGTAACGTGACAAACATGACATTTGTTGTACAAAAAAACAGCACTCACATTCATGTTTAGTCACATCTCTGGTTTGTGTTCACAAAATTTCTTTGTCCAGAGCTTTTAGTCCACATACTTGAAGAAAGATTGGCATGTTGTGCTCTATATGCCACGAAAAAGAAAGAAAGAAAGAGCAGTTGGAAGGACAAGCCCGAAACTATTAAGGTGTATAATGAAGTGGCTGGTGAACATCTATATATAGTAGCAGTTATAGCCTAAAGATTCACAAGTCTGCTTTTCTATTTTCCAAGTATCGGCCGTTTTTGCTTCCATTAAAAATGTTCTCATCGTAAGTTTAAATCTTGGCGGACAGGTACACACCAAGACAGGGGTGGGCAAACTCGATCCTGGAGGGCTGGTGTCCTGCACAGTTTAGCCCCAACTCTAATCAAACACACCTGCTTATAGATTTCTGGTGATCTTGAAGACACTGATTTAGCATGTTCAGGTGTATTTGATTAATGTTGGAGTTAAACTGTGCAGGACACAGGAGTTTGCCCACTAAGACTAAGGCAAGGAGGTTGTTCCTCTTGGTGCTGTGTCAATGCGAGCTATCCTGCTGCTGTGCCTTCTTTTTAAATAGTCTGATCTTGACTGCAATATTTACTTACGGCCATACCATCCTAAGCATGCCCGATAGTTCGTACGTTCCAGGAAGTGTTTGTGGCAGCAGTCGGGAGAGAAAGGCCCTCCTTTTTTTCATGTTCATTTAATTTTTTTTTTTTGGGTATTCATAATTAAATAGTGAGTCTTTTTCATTTTTGCGATGGTGGATGCACGGGGAAACAGCACTGGATTTTTGGAAATCAACAACATGAGAGAGGAGTGAAAAAAAGTACTAGAAAGAAGCAACGGTGATACTACCGTTGTGGTGTGGACATATAGTGTGGACATATAGAAAAATACTGGCAATAAGACCAAGACAGGACAAAGTGTATGCAATAACTTTAGAGGAAGAAGAAACGTGATAAACTACTTGATGGACTAATAATAAAAGGAGATGCATTTGCCCGCTTACCTGGAAAATTTAATAATATTAGACAAATTAGAAGGCTGAGGATTTTTCCCAATATAAAATTTTAAAAGAAGGCTTCATTCGGGTACAGAGAATGAGGATGGCACATGCTTTTTTAAAGCAAGGTTTTCAAAGGAAGTTATACATTATGAAACTGGAAACAGCAGAAGAGATGCAGTATTTCAGAGTAATCCACAGCCACCAGGTGAAAACCTCTAGGCTGTGCATGAGCCCGAACCATATGGTCAAAGACTGCCCCAACATAAAATGTTTTAAGTGTGAGGAGAGAGGACATTATGCCAGAGACTGCGGACATTATGCCAGTGTGGACACTATAAAGTGTCCAGACTGCCTAAAAAGCATTAATAATTGTGAATGTTGGATGGGGGAAGAGGAGGAGGAGTTTGAGAACCAGGTGAGCATGAAGGAAACAGAAAATGAAAGTAATAAAGAAGAACAAACAGCAGCTCAAGTACTACAACAGATGAAATAACAGATGAGGGAATAATAAAAAGAAAAAAGAGAAAAGAAATGGACATTAAACAAATAGAGCAGGAAGAGGACTTTGTATGAATGGGGAGAGGGCCTTGTACAAGCAGGCCAAATACACACTGGAAAAGGAGATCAGAGTCGCAAAAAAGAACTACTCTGAGAAACTAGAGAGTCAGTTCTCTTCCAGTGACTCAGCATCTGTGTGGAAAAGTTTGAAAAACATCACAAACTACAAGACACCATCCCCCAGCACTGTAGACAATGAACAACTTGCAAACGAGCTGAATGAGTTTTACTGCCAGTTTGAGAAAACCTCCCACACCCACTCTGAACTGCTCTTTACGCCACCATTAACTCCACCACCCCCACCTCCCCCATACCTGCAATTCAGTTCGTTGAAGATCATGTGCGCCTGGCCTTCCGGAAACAGAAGAAGAAAAAAGCACCAGGCCCAGACATCATCATTCCCATCCCAAAGAAACCCAAACTTACAGGACTAAATGACTACAGATCGGTGGCGCTAACATCTGTGGTCATGAAGTCGTTCGAAAATCTGGTGCTGGCCCACCTGAAGGTCATCACTGAACCCTCAGTCTGTCAGTTGATCAAGAGCTTCTTAACGGACTGGCAGCAGCTAGTAAAGCTGGAGAAATCGTCATCCAGAACCCGCACAATCAGCACTGGCACCCCCAGGGGTAAATCCTCTCCCCACTGCTCTTCTCTCTGTAAATGAATGACTGGTGAGTCCTCTCCATTATAGTCTATAGGCAAACACAATATAAATATGAAAACTACTCCAAAAATCAAGGGGAAGAAAAGAAAAAAAAAATTGATAAACGGAATAAAGGCAAAGGTTGCAAAATAGTAATTTATGAGCTGCCCCACAAAAAATAAATAAATCAAATAAATTCTACCTTCTTCAGTGCGCCCACATGCAGCTCAACTGTTGCCAGTCTACCCGCGTCCAACACACCAAACAAAGCAAACTAAAATAAAAAAACTAAAATAAAAAAATAGCATTAGCATATTCACTCTAAATAAACAAGGGGCTTACACAAAGCTCTGTGGTCCAAATCACCCAATTCCTTTTTTCAAACAAGATTACTCCCAATCAAACAGCTGCTACAAATGATGATGATGATCAGTCCTCTCCAACACCAGAGTGAAAAAAGGAAAAAAAAAAAGACTTCAAAATACACTTATCAATTAACATAACATTAACATAATCGACCAAAATTACACAATCGTGTGACTCTAACAAAAAAGATTCCTAATCAATATTAATCCAAATTACCGGTCCTACAATTTTTCTCAAAGACGAACCTAAATTCTAATCCAAATTACCGGTCCATTTACCAGTTCTCCAAAGACGAAGTCAAGTTCTAATCCAAATTACTAGTACTTTTACCAGTTCTCCAAAGACGAGCCCCCATATGTTACAAACTGTCGGGCTCTAGACAGTCTGCATAATAAAGTACATAATAGAGTACACGCCACCACGCCAATAATTCAAAATAGGAAGATTTATTAAAGTAAATAAGACCAAATGCAAAATTAGTAATCTAAACAAACAATAATTCTGGTGCTGGAGGAGACTGATCAGGCAGCCACGCAAGCTTCTCTCGAGGGAACAAATGGGAATCCTTTTATCATGCACTGATCTGCGCTCATCAGCGGCAATGCAGTGCACCTGTAAAATGCACTCCAACCTGCGCGCATAAGGGAACAAGTTCCCTCAACACAATAGCGCCATCTAATGGACATCCCAGCACCAGCAAAACAATAAAAAAACTAACCTGTAAACCAAAACCAACTGTTGAGGCAGCCAAGTATATGGACCACATTCCGGTCAGAGAATCAGGAGAGCAGAAGTATTGAAGTTTGAAAGATTTATTCCTCCAAGATACATATGTAGCACAGGTGATTTAAGTCAAACAGAAAGCGTATTTAAAATAAATAAATAATAGAGCAAACCACCCACTACATAATATGGTGATTTAATTTTGTTATTTTTCATTGAATCTCAAAAACCAAACAAAGGATATTTTCTTTTGAGTGGAAAGAATGTTTTTTTTTAATCATTTTCATTTATGTTCATTTATTATTTTTTGTTCATTTGCATTATGTATGTGAAAAAGGGTTACTGGCCCTTTAAGCCAGCTCTCCGGAGTAATGGCCCGTTTCCACTGAGTGGTACGGTATGGTACGGTACGGTTCGGTACGCTTTTAAGGCCGTTTCCACTGTCTAAAATCGTACCAAACCGTACCGTACCACTTTTTTTGTCACCCTTTGCAAAGGGTCCCAAGCGTACCAAAGCGTGCTGTAAGGCGGAGCTAGACGCGCAGCTGAACACCATTGGCTTACAGAGATACGTCATTTGCTTGCGCAACAAGCCAGAATGAAAACAAAAGACCCGCCATGTTTATTACACAGCCGAAAGACAATGCTCCGAAATAAAATCAGCATATAATAATGAGCCATGGTCGACCCGAGCTCAAACAAACCTTGTCGTCGTCTTGAACGGCCACAAAGCCGAAGAGAAGAGCAGATTACGAGCCCATAAGCGCGAGCTCGAGAGGTTTCGCTTTGTCTTTTGTGTTCGCGTGCGCGTCAATGTTTGAAATAACAAAGTTCTTAACCTGGACTATTATAAACTCGGAATGACGGAGTTACTCTCTAACGAGAGAATAATGACGGAGAGGCTACATGTACTGGTGAAGATAAAAGATACAGATGAGAGGTTTGCACAGACGGGGCTCTATTTCGTATCATTTTTGAACCTAAATAAGGCATACATGTCTGCTGTGTCTAGTTTTTCTGTAATTTGGTAACATCGGAGACTGTGTGGGGCTGTATGTGTTCATATATGCTGCATTTATTTATTTATTTGATATAATCGCGAACCGTAGGCTATTTCGCATCATTGATCTGCAGTTATAAACAGATCATGTTCAGTCAGTAATGACATTTTTACACCAGTGTTTATGTGTGTAATAAAGCATCTGTTTTGTGAGAAGTGCTTCTCGTATGATTTGTGAACGACCCATAAAGCTTTACTGTAGACATTTCCTCGAGCGAAAATGACGTCGACAAACTTTCTGTCGTACACCACGCCCACCAAAAGAGTACCCTTTTGCAGTGGAAACGCAAGCCTGATAAAGGTGACCCGTACCGACCTGTGTTTAACACTTTTGGCATGTTTTGGTGAAGTTTGTCGAATGCTAATCTGATAACGATCAGTAAACAAGTGCCTACGCATGTTGTGTGATAAAATCCCTTTAACATGCGTGCTTTAGGTAAAAACCCTGAGTTTAGATTAATGTGTTTATGCTTTATAGTGATTTTTGTCCTGATCTTTGTTCTGTGTAAACATTATATTTGAGTTTAACTTGTTATTTAGTTAATTTCTTTTATGAGAAGGTTATATTTAAGCCTGATTAAGTTGATTGCTTTAACGAGAAAGTAATTTCAGCAAAACGCTGTGTCCTAATTGTTTTTATTTTAAACATACAAGCTAAATAAGGCAATTTCCTGTTATCTTTGACCTAAAATACAGGTCACGTTTTTGATTTGGTGGAACTGAATGTTCTGGAAATCAGTTGATGGCGAGCCCCCACGGATTTGGACACTGAATTGATCTCCCATCGCGATACAACGGTTTTCTACTTTATGAGGTGGGATCTCAGATTACCTATTTTGCTATTTTCTTCATCATTCTCAGTTGGAAGTACTGAGATATTCCTGGTCTCACGGACCTATTTTTTCAATATTTTTTTCCCTGCTGCCATCCATGTGGTACGGATTTGAGTTGAACTGTTTTTTTCCTTCTTATGGAAAAAAAGGGAATAGACTGATTTGAAATTAAAAAGGGACTAAAGGAAGAATTTTTTTTTTTTGGATTTTGACAACTGAAAGTCTGTTGGACTTTTATGTTTATTTGATTCTTTGGTCATTATTGGTGCTACGAAAGCCAAGTAATTCACAGTGTAACTTTCTTTTCTGTGAGTTACAATTTTAATGAATGGGAAGAATTCACATGCCTAAAGAAACATAAGTGTGTATAGAAGGTGCACCTATAAGATTGTATTTGCTGTACAAATTTGACCTTTGTATTTTTCTGATACGAGTATACTGGTTATTTTTTTTTCTGTTATACTTTTATTTTCTTTCTTTTACATTTGGCCGATTCATATAGTAAATTACCAGCTAATGTAAAGTAAACCACTGTGAATATTTTTTTTCCCCTCTAACATTTATTTACACTATTCACAGGCTTTACGGTCGAACCTAACTGGTCAAAATAACATCTCTGCACTTAGGAAATAAAACATAAAAAATAGCACAACAAATAGTTCTCAATTATTATAGGTGTAAGCAGGTGTTACACATATAACAATATTTGCAAATAACATTCATAATTATATTAAACTAAAATATATTAAACATGTCAAACATACCACAATAATGTCTGTAATGAACGAGACAGTCTAATTAACAATAACAGTCTAATAAATGGCTGTTTGTAGGGGCAAACACACAAATCAGCTATCCATAAGGGCTACCTATAGCTCTGACATAATGACTATGGCTCAGCAGAATTCTCAGCAACCGTGGCTACGAATAACCACTAAAACAGAACTTTACAAGGCGATACAGACATCAGAGATAGCATCAGCATGTATGTTACAAAACTATTGAATACCACATGTTGAAACTTACTTCTATTATACGAACACATTACAGAACACATCAGCATGCGCAATAATGGGCTGTTTCTCAATATGCATTCTTCAGCAGTCTTGCGTCCTCGTGTAACGTCATCATCAACTGCCAAAGTTCAGTTCCAATACTCAAGACCAAGTGTAAGGGGTGCTCCCCAAATTATATGATGTGTACATTTGCGTCAGTTGCGTCTATGACGTTTCAAGGAGATCAACACCTGAGTTCAATTTGTAATAAGCCAAAATCTTTAAAGGGATGTATCTTCTTGGTCATAGGGGGATTGTTGTTTGGATTGCAGGTGCTGCTGAGTCTCTTGCCAAGGCTACCGTGCTGGGACGTGGGCATGATATTGTTATGTGCGAGTGAATGGGAGGGAGAATTGATAGTGCTGGGGTTTCCCCAGACTAAAGTGTGGCGGCCGATGTCGACTTTCCCAACGCTGTATCCCACGTCCGGTAGCGGGTAAGCGGGCCAGCAGCACAATATACTGTTGCATGGACAATGTTGTGTATGCATTTTGTTCGCCGGGAGTTTGAGTGTGTTTGGCTTCTCCCGGCGCTTGTACTGTGTGTTTGTGCGCGCGTGTGTGTGTGTGTATCCAGTTGTACAAATGAAATGTTGATTGACGATGGCTTAATGTTTAGCTGGAGTGGTATTGATTAGTAGCCTATGTTTTGATTGCTGTGTGGTGTCTATTTATTGGTGTTATTTATGCATTTCTATTTATGAGATTTACTATGTGGTGTACAACTTTGGGTTGATGTGAAATTATGTGTTGCACAATTACGGTTAATACCCCCTTGTTAAATAACAAGTGGTTGTCATTTTAGTTGCCGTAACCAATCATGCTAATAATCCATGTATTATGAACCTTGTTAACATTTATTCTCTACCTGCTGCTCCCCTGCTGTGAATTTTTAATATTTGAGATTTTTGTATAAAATAAAAGTGAGATTCGTATTTAAATGAATTGAGTGTGTGAACTTTGCTTGGTTATTGTGGCCCAAAATAAACAAATAATTTTGTCCAGTAAAGAACTTGTGTTTTGTGATTGAAATACTGACCCCAAGAGTTTTGGGCGGTTACAACTTGGCGTAGTTTTGGCAGTCTGGACTTTGGGCAATAACCAAGAAAATGTCAACCACACAACAGTTAGACCAGTCACCTTCTACATCTGGTGAGCAGCAGCAGGGGGCAGATAGCTCACCTAATATAACCCAGAATCAAGCCATGCTTATGTTCCCTTGGATGATGGGTACACCGTGGTGTCAAAAGTTTAGTGGAGAGCAAACATCACAGGAGAATAATTTTCAGGATTGGTATAATATGCAGAAGTCAATGTTTAATATGTTCCCTTTTTCAGAGGTTCAAAAGGTTTCAGCTTTAATAAGTAATTTAGATGGGGAAGCAAGGAGGGAAGTGTTAGCTTTGCTGATAGTAGAGCGTGCAACATCAGGACAGATATTGACATTTTTGAGAAATAATTATGGGGATACAGTCCCTCTTGCAACCCTTCGTTCTCAATTTTTTACTCGTTTGGAGAGGTAAGGCAAGCAGTGGCTGCAACAGTACAAATGAAACCAACTCTAGATACAACTAAATTGGTGGAGGAAATTAAACAGGAGGTATTTTTGCAGTTGAAAGGAGAAATAAAAGAAATGGTAGCCGGAATGATGACTGAGGTCTGTGAAGGAGTACAGAATTTGTGGCCTAATAGTGATGGTGTAAGACCTAGGTATGAGTTGAGGGGGGG
>CAIGQQ010013490.1:0-12201 GCA_903798035.1 Danio albolineatus
TTGGGGGCATCAACGTTTTTTGACATACTTTAAACCAGGGTTTCTGCAGGTTTCACCAAGTTAAATTTAAGACTTTAAGACATTAAGACCATTATGACTGAAATTTTAGACTCATAAAGGGCTAAAGGCTAAGGAATTTTTCAAATGGCCCAGATGATTTTTATTTAGATTTTATTTGCCCTATCAAAAAATATACATTTAATACATTTAATAATACAATAACAAAAATAAAGTACAATATTTTAGATATTAGCAAAGGATTTTAAATATTGTGTAAAAACAAGCAAAATCAACCTGTTTGTTCCTGTGGATCTTCATGTTTGACTCTGAATGTTTCTTCAATCTTCACATCTTCATTCTCCTCTTTAATAAACGCCATCTTTATAACAATGTGGAGATCAGTCGCTTCAGCAGGAGTTTTTCTCTGCGTTTGGACACTTTATCCTGTTTAAAATGAACAAAACAATAAAAATGTTATGTTTAAAATAAATAAAACAATGAACAGAAACAAAATAACTTCTCTTCAACACTTGCTTCAACAGTTTCTTTATATGAGAATAAATAACAAGAAGAAATCAGGTAAGTCTGAGCAAGAAACAACTTCTACAGATGACCTGATTAAAACTAGTATTCCATTTCTTATATATAGTGATGTTTACTTAGACTGTAATGACATTATGCTGTTTAATAAATTAAACCTTCATTAAAACACTTATTACACACATTTTTGTTACCTTTTTTCAAACTTTACTCAGGTTTGTTCTTAATTGTTTTGTTTGTTTTATTTCTTTTATTGTCTGCTTACAGCAACGTTGTCGCACTTTTTTGCTCAAGACAAATTTCCTCTCGGGGACAAATAAAGTTTAACAATAGCCCTCATTACTGTGAGTAAAACAGTACTAAGTTGGTTAAAGGGTTAAAATAATATTGTCAACAGCAGGTACATCATTTAGCATCGGGTGAAAAAACTGAAACTATTCAATCGTGTTATATCTGTGTAAAAGTTAAAACAAACCTTTCTCCAGTCGAATCGCAGCGCAGGAGCGGCGCAGCCTTATGACGTCATCCGCAACGCCAAAATAAAAGTCCTTTTTGTTTTGCATTTTTTGCCACTTACTGTTGCAGTCATGACTTATTGATACATTTCTCCCTCGTTTTCCACTTTCCACTATATCTGCTCTCTCTCACACACAGATATTCAGTGTTTAAAACTGATCAAAACATTGAAGCATTTTAAGACAATTTTGAAAAACTTTAATCCACTTTATGATGATTTGCATGTCTAAAACACATTACTTCATATTAATATCTTGAGTCCAAATATAATCCTCGTAATTAACTCATCCTACCTACTTCTACAACTTCTTAATTAGTTTATTTTATTCATATGAATTGTCGTCTCTTTTTATCTGTATTCCACATTTCCTGTCATTAGCAATATCTTCAGTAATGATATTTAACTTTACCCTTTCTACAGAAGCATTAAAGGGGTAGTGAAATTCAATTCTGTTATTTACTCACCCTCCACTTGTTCCAAACCTGTTTGAGTTTCTTCTGCTGAATGCAAATGAAGAGAATACAGGGGCAAAAACAGCCATTCAGCCTAAAGTGCAATTTAAAGTGTTAACTATAGATTATGTTAAAGAAAAATGAGGAAAGCCATTGGACAACAGTGGTTTGTTCTGCAGACATAAAGAAATTCTTAAGGGTCTGATTATATTGACATGCTTATTAGGCCTATATAAACTGCTTTTACTCCAGCCAGACTAAACACTATCACGATTGGTGTACTCCGCTAAAGTATTGGATGAACCAAAATCAGTTATTAAATAAATTATTCAGGGCTGTTTAATTTCACATGGAAAAACGAACCTCACTATTTAAATAAAAATATTTGATGTAATCCATATAATCAAGGAGGTATGGATGTGCTTGATTTTGATACTTCCAGTACAATTTTTAAGTTGAATTGAATTAAACATTATATTAAACATATAAATGATATATGGTATATAATCACAAACCTTATTTTTGAAAAAGTCGTTGGTATCGAGTTTCTTTTAAAGTGTGACTTTGAGATTATTAAACTCCTCATTCAGTTGTCTAATTTTCAGGCAGGCTCTTTTATGTTGGATTTTTCAATACAAACACAATTTTTCTCTCCATAAATAAATAATATGGAATAATAAAACTGTCAGATATAAGAACAAATCATTTTTATGATAACTACCACACATGTACACTCAACTGCTAGAAAACCCCTGTAATGCACTGGTTGATTTCCCCTAACCTGATATCACCAAGTAGGCCATATTCCTGGATTAATATCTATGTTGATCCTGGAACAACATCCTAATCAGCCAATCAGAATTAAGGTGTACATTTACCGTTTAGGTTACGGTTAGGTATACAGACTTTTATTGTAATAATATTGTATTTTAAGACAGTTTTGAAATATTTGGTTCTGTCCCCACAATATCTAATTTAATAAGAGTTATATTGATTTAAGGTTTTGTTGGCATCTAAAAGTGTAAATAAATATTTTAAGGAATATAAAAATGTAGAAAATATTTTCTTATAATTTAAATCCCTTAAAATTAGGGATTAAGCTTCAGAACAGTGATCTCAGCTGAAATAATCCAATAAATGACTTAGAAACACACTAATATTTTAAATAGTGGGAATCAATAGACTAGAAAAAGAAAAAAAGGCCCAATTCTGTAGAATGCTCAATTTGAACCAATCAAAAGCACTTTAAGATTTGTGTTGACCTAAACATATGATAGTCATGGTTTACTCATCCTTCTCGTTCAAAACCTTAGTCAGTGGGTCCCAACAACCAACATTCTTCAAAATATCTTCTGCGTTCAACAGAACTCAGAGGTTTAAAAACCACATGAGGTTGTGTAAATGAGTTTTAATTTTTGGTGAACTAAACAGCCTGTATTAACTGAACATTACCCTGATTGATGACATACAGCACAAATTGAATGAACAAACGTTTTATCCTGCTTTAGATCCGTTTAACTGCATTTAACTATAAAACTGCTGTAGGAACAGCTAATGCAAATACACAACTCAAAAGCTGTAAAACATGATTTAACTGAAGCGGATCTTCAAGTTACTTTCTTACAGAATGGAAGGCAGTGTGCAGGTCATCTTGTTTGAATCCTTACTACCACTTAAGCACAGCCACTAGAAGTAAAGTGACAGATTCATTCCCTGTATAAAAAGTCAAATGAGTCTGAAAGACCCAAGCAATGTGACACCAATAATACACTTTAGTGATGTTTGAGACAACAGCAAGAACAAGACTGAAAACACTGAAAACAATGTAAGATTTAAGCTTTTATTTGTCTGTCAATTATGACTTTGAGGTTTCCATTAATGCAGGAGCTCCTAATGATTCCGATTATAGAGTACATTTAAGGACGGAGCCATCAACACAGACAACCCACAGCACTCCCAGGTCAAAGGACACATGTTTGTGGCCATTGGGACAGGCAGTCATTGAAATCCAGTCTGTTCCAGCAGGGTTAGACCGACTCACACCAACTCTGCAGCAGACAAACAAAGATTGGGGTTTCATATACAGGAAGAAAAGCAAGCTTGAAAAATTGTCATGTTACAAAGCGTGTGAGAACAGTTCAGCTGACCTTTGGAATAATTTTGCTTCATAGTTGACACCAAAGACACTGCCATCAGTCGCCACTTCAATCATGGACAAAAGGCCAGGAATATTTATGAAAGTCCCATCCCCAGAACAGGCATTATTGGACACACCCTGTAAGAAACCCAAAGAAAAACAAAAAGTATTATTTTCATGTAAACAAGAACAACTGCATTTACCATGGTGACATTACCTTCATGATAAAGACATGGTCAGCAGAGTTCACTCCCCAGCAGCTGTAAGGTCCACAGCTGTAATACTTCAGCTTTCCATTAAGATTAACCCAAGGAATAGTGCTGGATGGCCATTGGTTGTTAGCATCCATATTTAAACAAAATATGTCATCATACATATTGACGCCTGCAATGATCTGGTCACCTCCAGCATCCACCTGTTTGAGAAGCCCTTAAAAACAGATATAAATATTTAAAATAAAAACAACAAAGACATCTTTTAAAGCATTGGAAACCTTTGTTTTATACCTGAAATATTAACAAAGCTGCCACTGATCAATTTGAAGATATAGTTTGTTTGGTTCACTCCCAGCTGACCAGCAGGACCAACACTGAGGTGCTTTAGAGATGTGCTGACTGGATGGAAGACATCATCTTGCAGCACAAATGCTTGGTTTACATCATTCACTCCAACCACTGAACCAGACCCAGTGTCAATCTGCTTTAGGTTACCATTCATTGTGGTACAGTCTAAAGCTGCAAAAACCATACAAAGAGAAACAAACAGAGCCTTCAAAATGTTTTAAGAGACAAAAAGGAGTTTAAAAAATAAAATAGATACAGCATTTACCCAGAGTGTGAAGGATCTGGCAACTCAAAAGCAGCAGAACACCCTGATAAACCTCCATTGCTCCACAATACAGTTTTTCTGACCTGTTCTGAACTAAAAATCAAGTATATGTGTAAACTGAAAGTAAAGTTAAACTCAACAACACAATAACAGTAATTAAATGAAGATACCCGTGTCTTGTTTGATAAGGATCCAGCAGTCAGTGTGAAAACATCAAAAGCAGCAATGAAGAGAAACACTGCAGCTGGTTTTTATTGAAACAAAACAGCCAATCAAACGTAAAAGCAAACTGTGAACCAATCATGAATCTAACTGCGCGACACCAGTCAACAAGATCAAGCACAGGTGCAGACATCAATCAGCCAATCAACAACCAGGATGAAAATCATGGACATCAGCTGACCTAGTGCTGTAAACAAAATGGCCCCCTATATATTCATTCACTCTGCCCTACATTAGTCCACTAATATAGTCCAGCTGAAGGAGTGAGTGGATTCGAGCACTGGAAGGGATGCTGTTTTTTGTTTGTGCTTTGCTAAAACTGATTAGATTTTCAATTTCTTGGTCAGACCCTGTGACTGTTATTAAACACTATAGCGAGCTGTCTATTAGCAATCAAACAAAGACTTTTGATTTCTGTCATGTAGACAAATGTTACTTTAATTAAATAATATCATTTTTTTTAACTTATTTTTATTCAAGAATACAACAATACATAGAGTGCAATACAGTGTAAAAGTTTAGTTTTTTGCATGTTAGTCCATCAATTTCTAGCTAACAAAATGGTTGTAAATACATGCAGAGAAAAAGAAGAAAAAAACTTTCTTAGGGCATATAAACAAGGAAAGAAAGAGGAAAAAATGAAGAAATATATCAAATATATATATGTACATGCGCATACACACACACACCTATACACATATACATATATATATACTTGTATATACACAAACTAAAATAATAAAATAATACAAATAAATGTAACAATAAAGAATTAAATTATAATAATAAAAAAAGGGGGTGGGAGGTGTTGAAGGGACAATTAGATTGTAAGGTGAGCAGAGAAAAGAGTGGCCTTGAACAAAACAGTATTGCCAGTTACTGAAAAATCAAAGGCATGACAGGAGACCATCTCTTTAGCAAAATAGTTTTTTGCAGTCGCAGTGCGTATGTTATTTGTTCCATTTTCATATAGTTCTCACATTTTTTGAATCTAAACATTATATGAGGGAGGTTCAGAATCTAGACATCTGCATGTGATGCACTTTAAACCTGCTGCAAGTAGAATTTGTACTAAATATATTCTCGATCTGCCATCAAAGCCCTCAGGGCAAACACCTAGCAGAGCTACTGTGGGATCTTCAGGAAATTCAAAAAGGAAGATTTCCTTAAGAGCACCAAATACCTCTAGTTTCCAATAGTTTCTTAACCCTTTGATGCGCAAGCTATAAAACCCCCTTCTAATGCACATCATGGGTCAAAAATGACCCATATTCATTTCCTATGTTATTTCCTCTTCCCTGGGCATTTTTTGGTTATATCTTTTGAAAGCAATTTATTTCAGAATTATTTCTTTACTGATCCATAATTTTTTTATTATCCATGAATAATTAAAATATATATTTTCATTTACACAACTTGATGATTGGGCGCCACGGTGGCGTAGTGAGTAGCACATTCGCCTCACAGCAAGAAGGTCGCTGGTTCGAGCCCCGGCTGGGTCAGTTGGCATTTCTGTGTGGAGTTTGCATGTTCTCCCCGTGGTTGCGTAGGTTTCCTCCGGGTGCTCCGGTTTCCCCCACAAGTCCAAAGATATGGTATAGGTGAATTGGGTAGGCTAAATTGTCTGTAGTGTATGAGTGTGGATGTGTGTGTGTGGATATTTCCCAGAGATGGGTTGTGGCTGGAAGGGCATCCGCTGCGTAAAAATATGCTGGATAAATTGGCGGTTCATTCCGCTGTGGCGACCCCAGATTAATAATGGGACTAAGCCGACAAGAAAATTAATGAATGAATGAACTTAATTATTTATTTTTTCTTAGGTTTTGTATCACTACGTCAAGTTTACACACATGGGTCAAAAATGACCCATCTGTAAAAACATGAAAAAACAATAAATAGTAAACTAACTAAATAAATATTAATAATAATAATATATATACAATACATGTTTTAGCAATCATTTAGACAAACAAATTTAAGGAATAATAAAGAAGGAATTTCTGGAATATGTTTATTAACTATTTTTCCACACATATCAATCACTGATAAATGATAACAAACTTAAATTATTACTATTATCATTTGTTATCACTGTAGTGCAACTGTAGTAGTGAATGTGCCTAAATAACAGAACAAAACACAGAAAAAAACAATTACACAGGAACAGTGCCATCACATATTGCCACCCCAGTGCTTACATTCCTCACAAATGACAACATTTATGCTTGCACACAGGCCTCTTGCACATAGAACACCAGCTATTGAGTTTTCTGCCTTTGGCATCTGGGCAAATCTTGCACCTCTTCCTCTTCGATTGTCCTGCCTAATGTCCTCTTGTGGCAGGGTGGTGGCTGTATTTTGTTTTATTCCACATCTTCCCATTGCCTCTTTTATATGGTTGTGAAGATTGGGTGTGTCCTCCAAGTGCCTCTTCACGTGTGGGATAAAAAGATCTTTGACCCCCTCTTGGATGAATGGATGGTGTAGGCACTTGGGGTGGCGACATCCAGCATATTGACCACAGCACCATGGGTCCTGTAGCTTCTTGCTCTACCCCAGGGGTGTCAAACTCAGTTCCTAGAGGGCTGCAGCTCTGCACAGTTTAGTTCCAACCCTAATTAAACACACCTGATCAAACTAATTGAGTGCTTTAGGCTTGTTTGACACCAACAGATATGTATGTTGAAGTAGGGCTGGAGCAAATTGAGTTTGACACCCCTGCTCTACCCTGCGTAGGGTGATGCTCGCTCTCGTAATACCCCTTTTTACTCAGTCTACTCAGTCCAGCAACTACAGATTTACTCTGTACGTGGCACATAGGCTAGATCTGAGGTGTCCAAACTCAGTCCTGTAAATTTTAGCTTCAACTTGCCTCAACACAGCTGCATGGTTGTTTCTACAAAGCCTAGTAGGAGCTTGATTAGCTAGCCCAGGTGGTGTCCGATTGGGGTTGGAACTAAACTTTGCTGGACACTGGCCCTCCAGGACCGAGTTTGGGGACCCCTGGTCTAGATCATCAGCATCAGATATTTCAGACTCTGAATCAGAACTAAGAATTGCCTAATCTTTCTCATCCTACAGCACCACTACAGCCATTTCAGCCGTAAATATAGAATGATTAAGACAAGCCATACTAATACTCTGAATTAAAAGAAAACAAAACAAAGCACAATAATATTTTTATATCTATATAGCTCTTATCTATCTATCTATCTATCTATCTATCTATCTATCTATCTATCTATCTATCTATCTATCACAAAATATGTACGTTTATACATAATATGTACGTATCTACATAATATAGGTAAAAAGGGAATTAATGTTCTTCGTTGCCTGTCAGGACAAGAGTGGGGAGCGAGTAGGTCATCGTTGCAAAATATATACTGGGCCCTCATGAGGTCTGTCCTTGACTATGGATGTATAGCTTACATGTCGGCAGCAGAATCAAACCTCAAGAAATTAGATGTGTTGCAGGCTCAGGTCCTCAGAATCTGCAGTGGATCATTCAAAACCTCACCAGTGTCATCTATGCAGGTCGAAATGGGAGAAATGCCCTTAAGCATTAGAAGAATAAAATTAATGATGACTTATTGGGTTAGTATTCAGGGACAAAATGAATTACATCCAGCAAAGAGTACGTTATTAGAATGTTGGGAGCATGAGGAAACCAATTTCATTAGTTTCGGATGGATAGCTGAGGCAAAAGCCAGAGTTATAGGATTAGACCAATTACAATACTGTAAATCAGTCCCAATTCCATATATACCACCATGGTTTGTGCCATTACCAAATGTTGACCTAAGCATACAACAGGAATTAAAATACAACAATAGTAATCTTCCAACAAAACATATAGTGCAGAATTATTTAGAGAAACACTACAAAGAATCAATAGTTTTATTTACAGATTTATCCAAGGATCCTCAAACAGGTCATACAGGCGCAGCAGTATATATCCAAGGTAATGATACTCACATTAAGAAAAGAATAACTAATAACAATAAGTATACACAACAGAATTACTGGCAATATCAATTGCCCTACAATGGATTAAGGAGAACGAGGTGAATAGTGCAGTAATTGCATTAGACAGTTTGTCATCGATTGAAAGCATTAGATCTGGAAGGTCATCGTTTAGGATGGATATTCTTAATAACGTACTCTGTTTGACATATTATATTAAAATTATGGGTAAATCTGTACACTTCATCTGGGTTCCGGCTCATGTAGGTGTGGAAGGGAATGAGAAGGCAGACATTCTGGCAAAACAAGCTCTTAGAACTAATGAAATCGATCTAGAAGTCCCGTTAAGCAAAACAGAAGCAAAACTTATATGGCAAGTATACTGGGATAACATTGTAACAGGCAGACATCTTTATAATATTAATAAACAAGTTGGTGCTGGAAGAAGGGAGAACAGAAATCGTAGGGAAGGAAGTATTATAACTCGGATGAAAATAGGACACACTGGACTGAACCACACTTTACATAAAATAGGGAAACACCCAACTGGACAATGTATACACTGTAATCAACAAGAAACAATAGAACATATATTACTTCACTGCAGTAAATATAAAAAAGAAAGATGTGATCTCATTCATTCAATGAAAAAGGGGAAACATGATTTCACATTATCAGAGTTATTAGGGAAAACATCTGAGGTACATAATGATATAATTCAATTTGTTAAAGAAACCAAGTTAGATAAAAGAATATAGATATTATTAACTGAAGAATATACTGTCACATATCTGTGTGGAAGGTTTTTTTTTCTCCCTTTTCTTTCTTTCTTTTTTTATCCCTTTCTTCTTCCCCCCTTTTTTCTTTTACCGTTAGCTTCAGTCGTAATTCATCCAGTTCCATACTCCATTCCAGTCGGTGGCGGTAATGTGATGAGTATCACATATGGACATGATCCACCCAGACTGCTCTTCACCTCATCTTGAATACTCTCCTGTGCTCCTTATCATCAACCATCGTCTTGTTCTCCACTCAGGGAAGTGACTTTGAACTTACTCTCCACTGTTTGGATCCCTAACCCTATGCCTTCCTCTAACCTGAGCCTTCATCTTGTGTCAACCGTATCTCAGTAAATAAATGTAAGTGTTTTCTACGCTTGACTTCCTCTGATCGTGACACTTTTATGTTGGATTTTTCTATACAAACACAATTTTTCTCCCCATTAACAAATAATATGGAATAATAAAACTGTCAGATATAAGAACAAATCATTTTTTTATGATAACTGGGTTAAAAAATATTCTTTTGGTCTCACAGTTATTAAACGATGAAGGATATTTACTGACTTATACTGAATCTTTAGAGAAGTTTAGTTTTCCAGCGCCTCCACGAGATTATAGTAGAGTAATTGATGCAATACCAGCCGGCCTGGTGAGGCTTATGCAGGGTTACAGTGAAGCAAATAAACTAACAGTTAAAAATGAGACTCTATCAGATGGTGTTGATATCAAAGATAGAAAATGTAATAATACATTTCTTAGAGGTTTGATTCATTATCCTGCAACTTTTAGACACAAGTACTTCTGGAATAACCCATTTGAGAATATCAACTGGAACTTGGTCTGGACTTACAACAACAAATATTGTGTCACTAATAAAATCAGTGAAATCTACTTTAAAATTATAGATAAAATATATAAAACCAACCAGTTTCTCAAGAGATATAAAGTTGATCTTTCTGAAACGTGTGTTTATTGCAGAACGGATGTTGAGACTGTTATGAGTTTGTTTTTTGATTGTATGTTAAATATTTATGGTTTGATGTTGAATGTATATTTAATATACTGAGTGGTCATACAATTATCATTAAGAAAAGAGATGTCATATTTTACGTAGGCTATATAAGAAAAGATATAGATAAGAATCTCCTGTTTATGTTAAATCTTTTGATATTATTAGGCAAGTTTCATACACACACGTGTAAATGGTGGAAGCAGAAGCCGAACATCTTCCATTTCAAGGCTGATTTAAAAATCTATTTTGAAACTCTTAAAGGACTTTCAAGCTGTAAAGCGACCAGAACTGTGAATATACTTCAGAAGCTAAACTCCTCTTCTCTATGGTAAATGTTGTGTATACCCGCTCTTGTTTTTATGAATATTGTTTAGAGCTTATTGTTTCAGATTCTTTATTGTTACAGTATTTGTTACGAAGAAAGTAATTAAATATGTTTGGCATGTTTTAGAATAACAGGGGCAAGTCAGAATCACAAGTTGTAGCTGCAAATATCAAAACATAAATAATAATGACTTAGTCCTTTTGTTATACCCTAAACTGTCAATGTTTCCTGGGAGATACAACTCATAAAATCATTAAATCATAAATCAAATATTTAAAAAAGTCTGTTATATGTTTAACTTACAGTAGGTCCAGATAATATATTTTTAATTTTATGATTTTTTTTTGCTTGTCATTTTTCTCTCCTGACTGTTTAAGGATTAGATATCTGGAATAGGAAGAACACAAAAACAAAAAGCTTCTTTTCTTTTTTTTTTCAAATATATGTTCAAAAATATCAAATGTTGTCTGGATTTTTGTTTGGCTAAATGTTGCTTGGAACTTTAGAAAGAAGCATTTTTCGCTTATAAATTTGTTATTTTCAGAGTGTAACTTTATATATAATTAATACAACAAAAAGCACATCTCTATATGAAAACTTATAATTAGACTACAGTTAATCGTTACACTATCCAAATGCGTGTTTTTATTTTTTCTAATTAAATGAATCTAAATTAATTTGCAATTGGGCTTTTGTATATCTGAAATAGTATGGTGAGTGAATCGTTGTTTGAATATACACTATAAACTAACTTTCTAATACATTAACTTAGCTTCTATATTTACTTAAAACATAAAAATAAAAGTATATTTATGAACAGGACATTTAATAATCTGTAAGAGTTGATTTCTAATCTATTATTTGGCCATGTATCTTTTATCCCCTCTACTGGACGCATCAGGAACAACAGGAGAGTAAAACTGTCTGGATCCAAGTCTGTAATAACCTAAAATGATACTTTTAGAAAGATCTTTACATACCGCTAATGTCAGCGATGGTCAGACACTAATGCAGGTCACACTAGTTCATCAACGTCATCGTTTCTCGAACACGTTCTTTTTTCATCCATAACACACATGGCCTCGAAATTTTACATGAACATGTAGACCCATCACCTTATAATCTGGCAACTAAAACATGATTATCATGACTGCCCTTATTGCCCTTATTCTCATAGTATTCAGTAACAGTGTAAACAGTGTTTTAGATTATTTCGTGTTTTAGATTATTTGGATTAATGGGGGAAACATAACATGTTCCTGAAACATAACATGCTTATTAGATTTAATGATATTCTGAGAAATATTGTAAACCTGCAACTAATGACTTCCATTTGTTTTTCATACTGTGGAAGTCAATGGTTACAGGTTTTCAACATTCTTCAAAATATCTTCTTTTCTGTTCAGCAGACCATCAAACT
>CAIGQQ010013498.1:0-14574 GCA_903798035.1 Danio albolineatus
ACACACACACACACACACGTTACAATTTCTTTCTTTTTCAAATATTTCCCAAACGATGGTTAACAGAGCAAGGGATTTTTCACAGTATTTCCTAAAATATTTTTTTCTCCTAGAGAAAGTGTTATCTATATTACTTTAACTAGAGTAAAAGCAATTTCAATTTTTTAAATCATTAAGGTTTAAGAATTTTTTTCCATTGTCTACAGAGCCCTAATTAACTTGCCTAACTAGTTAAGCCTTTAAAATACACTTTAAGCTGTGACATTTGATGTGTATAATGTACATTTACACTCACGTTTAGGAAACGCAGGATTACATTTTCAGCTAACACCATGGGATGTTTGTAGCAAAATTCAATTTGAAATGTAATACGCAAAACGATAATGCAATATGTTAAATGTCAATGTATTCTAAGGCCTATGTGCAATGTTTGCTGCAAAATGAAAAAAAAAAAAAAGAAAGAAAAAAAAATCCATTTTCATTTAATACATCGCGACGAATGAAAGGCGATGTGAAATTGAAAATGCATTCCGGGCTGGCCACGCCCACCGTTGCTGCAAGGCGGGGCTGTAGCGAGGACTATTTGGGACATTTGGCAGCACAAACATGGCAAATCTGTTTCTCAGCTGCTTCGTAAAGTAACGTGAGTGTAAATGTATTTAGGACAAATAACATTTAAATGATCATTTTGCTACAGTTTCTGCTTGTACTTTATACACATCAAATTCAGTTTGTGTATTGCATTTTCAATTTAATTTTGCTACTTATAAAGCATTAAAATGTGGATAAGATTTACATGTTAAAACCGTGTTTGAAATGAGAAATTCAAATGATTTAATTGAATTTTCATTTGCATTCTGCACCAGACATTGCACATGTCTTGGAAAATGCAAATAGAAATACAGAAATACATTGCCATTTAACATATTGCATTGCCATTTTGTATATTACATTTCAAAATGAATTATTCTACTAATATGCTTCCATAGCAAATTTAACTGTCCATTAGAAAATGCAATAGTTCTGAATTTTGAAGCTTGTTGATTTATTCATTACTTTTGAACATCTATTCACTCACTCCAGACAACAGCAGAGAAGTGTGTTCGCTGTATTGGAGGTAGGATCAGGTTAATAACATTTTAAAGATGTTAAAAGGTTTCTCCGCCCACCGAATTGATTTGCGCACTAACATGTCTCCGTAGTAACATTTATAATCATATCAACAAGACATGACGTGCGCAAAGCAACTAGGATTAAAAGATCTGTCCAGTTCACTAGGATCATCAATCACCATCAAATGTGATCAAGAATAAGTTTTACAAGTTTAAAACGATTTTAAAATGTTTTAATGAATTACAGCGATTTACTTCAGCTTTACTTTATCACCACAGCCGCGTGTCAGGACAATTATAAAAGAAGACGCTTCAATCCCGGTTTGTGGACATTAAATCAGGTTTATTTTGTACATTAACATGACAGATATCCATACAGCAGTGGATATTAACCTGTGTCCTGTCACATTTGCTGTGTGTTGTGTGTGTGTGTGTGCACATGAACTTTGTAAAGACATTGTGTGTGACTCATCGAAAGGCTTGAATTAACTCCACAACAAATACATCAAATAATCATTGGGAAAGTTCTTACTGTAGTATTTCTCACAAACGTTAGAGGCACGTAGGAACAGTGAAATACTAGCATTAAAGGCACAGGCCACAAAAACAGCTACATCGTGTTCAGAGCAGAAAACCCAGTATTCTGAAAGCTATAATAAATAATCTGACGGGTGTTTTGAGCTGAAACTTTACAGATACATTCTGGAGACACAAAAGACTTATCTTAGATCTTGAAAAAGGGGTAAAATAGGTCCCTTTATGATTCATTGACTCTAGGAACTGCATCACAATATTTAAAAAAAAGTCGCAACTTACAGTTCATGGAGACTTTAATATTAATTCCCATAATTGATCGTGATTTTATTAACGACTAATTATCAACCTTAATAACCATAAAATGTGTCTACTTCAGTGGCACTGTCACAGGCATGACAGGAGCAGTAAATTACCTGTAACTTTTATTTCTTGAGGTGAACTAATCATTTAAAGCACACCTATTATTTACCGGTAATCTCTTTTTACATGTTTGGTGTCCCCAGAATGTGTCTGTGATGTTTCAGCTCAAAATACCCTACATAACTTTATTTTTTTGTTTTAAATGTTAAAAATGTTGGTTGTTGTGTCAGATGTGTCCATGTATGCGCCTGAGTGGGTTCCCTGTGCCCCGTATTGGAAATAAAGTAGAGTTTGGACACTACTGATCCACGATGACAGGTAATGACCCAAACACTGATGAAGCCGATATACAGTCTGAAATAACAACGTTAAAGGAGACCTATTATGCCCCTTAAAAAAAAAAAACAAAAAAAAAACAACGATATAAACATCCAAGGGGTGTTCACTATGGCGCAGTGGGTAGCACAATCGCCTCACAGCAAGAAGGTCGCTGGTTCGAGTCTCGGCTGGGTCAGTTGGCATTTCTGTCTGGAGTTTGTATGTTCTCCCCGTGTTCATGTAGGTTTCCTACGGGTGCTCTGGTTTCCTCTACAGTCCAAGGACATGCAGGTAAGCTAAATTGTCCGCAGTGTATGTAAATGTGTATGGATGTTTCCCAGTGATGGGTTGGAAGGGCATCCGTTGCGTAAAACATATGTGGGATAGGTTGGCGGTTCATTCTGCTGTGGCGACCCAAGATTAATAAATCTGAAAAGAAAATGAATGAATAAATGAATGAATATAAACATCCAAAGCTTGCAGTTTGTCACTTCCATCTAAAATAGATCACATCACTGCATGCTTCAATTTCTCATCAAATCCTGACCAATCAAATGCTCTCTAGTATCTGACATGGCCCGCCTGCTTCAAGATGCTTCCCCTTTGCTTTTCACTGATGCGCTTGTGCTTTCCCCCTCTGATGACACATACAAAGCATGAATGCCAATCAAAGTGTTTTCTCAAGTGTGATTATAAAAATAAAGTTAATACATTTTGACAATTAGAAGCTGTTAATTGTCAGACTGTTGCCACACATACTGTAAAAAAAATCCTGACACAACTCCTTCAGGTTGTCCTAACACAAATCGATTTAGTTAACTTAAACGTTTTAACACATTTAAGTGGATTGAACATAAAACAATAAAAGTAAAAAAACCCTGAAGAATTATGTTATTTAACTCATTTTTAAATAAGTAGTTTAAACAAGTCATTTTTTGAGTGCAACTGTTTAAACCCCTTTTAAAAGTGATTTTTGCATAAAAGGTCCCCTGTAAGACTGAACCCGGATGTTTCTGAATGATTAAGATAGTACATAAATACAAGTATATGAATGTACATTATGTACTATATTCGCTGACTCCTGAGGTAACCTTGCTTGTATTACGCATGAAATTTACTGTCTCTCCAGTGTTCAAGTCAGCTGCTTTTCTTCTGTTGCTCATTCGCCAACTTGGGATGGATTTCGAAAAACACCGTTTTAACGAGTGCACATTGGATGGACACCTCAAAACAGTGGATTGTTTGTCAAAAATAGGGAATGATTGTTGAGAATGAAGCCGTTCACTCTGAATTTCAACATAGTGGATATGGTGTCATTTTAGATGCAGCTAATATCTCTACAGTCGAATCTCTGATTGTCAACATTTGAAAAAGGAAGTTGTCATACTGTATGATCCTCATGCGATAAGCTATTTCTGTGAGTACATGGTAAAAAAAAACATTGACAACTTACAATTTCTACATGCTGCACAGCTTTTTTGAGTAGGGGAGCTAAGAGTTGATTCAACTCAAAAAAGCTGAGCAGCAAGTTGCCTTACAATTTTAAGTCGTTAACTTTTTTTACAGTAGACCAAGAGTCTCCCAGCTGAAAGCCAATAGGAAAGTGACTGAATATATAAATACATATATAAATATATAATTTTTATATATATATATATATATATATATATATATATATCATTACAATAATTTTATTGTTAAAATGATGATTAAACTGTGGTAAGTGTATCAAAATTATGATTTATTTATAATGGTTTACCTGCAATAAACACTATGGTTAATTCAGGAAAGGGATGTTCCAGATTCATTGTTGTTGTTTATCTATTTGTTAAAAGATGAAGATAGTGAGGTCACTGGGGAACATATAATCACAGTAAATCCTTACTCTCGCCCATTATTTCATCTTATTCGCTATAAGGTATGTCAAAATGCCGGCAGCTAGCTCTCTGCAACTCTCACATGGTTGCCCACTGAAGCTAAGCAGGGCTGCGCCTGGACAGTACCTTGATAGGAGATTACATGGGAAAGCTAGGTTGCTGATGGAAGTGATGTTAGTGAGGCCAACAGGGGGCACTCAACCTGTGGTCTGTGTGAATCCTAACGCCCCAGTATAATGAAGGGGACTCTATACAACAGGCTGATATGCATGCAAGGTCAAAAAACACATTCATTGTCTTAAAATACGCATTTATTTTTACCTCATTATCGCAGTGACGCTCATTTGAATCGTTCAGCGATTCTTTTATTAAAAAACTCCTCCTTAGCGCGATTCTAATCTGTGCTGATTGGACCGATGACCCAGTCTGTTGCGATTGGTCGACAGCGCTCAGAGTGAGATAATGCCTACCATATCTTATCAATATTGAAGTAGTCACCTGCCAACACTCCCGTTTTTCCCGGGAGTAGCACGTATTTCAGACCCTTCTAACGGCACCCTAACGCTAACAATGGTATAGGATCCGATCGCAATGGCCGAAAACACACTTCACAGTAGTTACTAACATCACAGTACTCGGTTCTCAATAGTGTTATTCAGAAATCTCACCCCCGAACCTAACCTCCCCGGTCTCCCAGCATATTACTCTATTCTTAACCAGAAGTAAAAACAGTGACACACATTCAGTATTAATGCACACATGCACAATAGCTGAACTATTATGAAACTTGAACGCCGTGTGTGTGTAGGAACAGCTGATGGTGGCCATAGCAACGACAAACAGCAGAGGAACACAAGCTAACAAACGCATTTTAATCTGTAAACAAAGCGACACGCGTCACATTTTCAACGTGGCTTTAGACGCGATATGAGAATATAAGGAGTTAACCAGATACACTAAAAGTGGTTACAAGTAACAAAACACAATTAAATACATAATTTACAAGCAAGAGAAAACAATGAGGCAACCGTTTTAATCACACTTAGGCCCCGTTTACACTTAGTGCGTTTTCGTTTCGTTTTCGTAAAACGCATAAGTTTTGCTACGGTTACGCCATCCGTCCACACTACACCGGAGTTTTCGAGCCGTGAAAACGGAGCATTTTGGAAACACTGGAGAGGCCGTTTTCATTCTAAAACGCTGCTGCTCCGTCTCAGTGTGGATGGGGGAAACGCACACATCTGAAAATGGGGGCGTGGCTGCTGGACACAAAAATGGGAGCGTTGGTAGAACCAACGTCCGTTTTAGGTGCTATTGTGCACTTAAACTCTGCCTTTTTTACTACAACAGCTGCATATATTCCAAGAGCACTCGCTAATCGCTCGCGTTTCAATCCGCTTAAGCCCCATTTAGAATGCCGGTTTTGGGTTGCACCAGGAAGAACCAGCGAGACACATGCTTCCTGTTTATACTTGAACGCGCATGCCCAGAGTGCGCAAATGGTCACTGTATATACATTTCGCTGAAGTAGTGTGGAGGGAGGTATGTTCAGAAATTCTGGGTGAAACGCTAGTGTGGGCTGTTTTAAAACTAAAACGCACTAGTGTAAACGGGGCCTTACTCACATGAAGGAAAAAGGAGGGGTTGGATAGAGGGTGCAGGCCAGATTCACAGTGGCAGGCCACTTGGGCTGACTGGTTCCAGCCCAAAACCAAAAGGTTTTTAACTGCATGATCAAATTCAAAACCATCCAATCTGGCAACACTGTTGTTGTTTTTTCTGGTTCGCTGCTGTGTTTGTGGGCAGGGCCGAGGCGTTAAAATCTTCCAGGGTTTGAGCACGCAAAAATGGGCGGGGCTTAGGTTTTGTATTCACCTCAATCATTATCAGGGATGCCGCTAGCAATTTTGGGCCCCATGAAAAAATATGAGGATGGGCCCCCTACTACCAATCCAAACTCTTTGTCTGCAATGTAGTTATACTGACGTATGCATTTTATTATTGATTTTGTCCACTACTTAGCAGTATTTAGTAAGAGAATGACCATGACTGTAGCTAGCAGATGAGTTATTGTTCAAATGTAAATGTAGTACAAAAAAAAAGGAACAGTAATCAAATATTCACTGAAAATTTTACATTTCTAAACACACAAAACACCAGTGTGTAACTATTTAAATAACTGTACTGCAGTAGTGTCTCATACAATGTGCAATACACTGGAACAGTGACAAAACCATTAAGACACAAAATTATATTACAATGAGACCCATTAATAAGCCGAGACCCATAAATGATGCTGAGTGCATCATCCAGGTAATTAAAGTGCACTTATTATTTGTAGAGTTGTCAGTGTGATCGCACTACTTATACTATTTATACTACAAAATGGTGTAGAATAGTGCATAAATATGTGATTTGGGACGCAGCTGATGTTACAGTCGAGGACATCGCTGCTTTGACAGTTTACCTGACGATCGCACTCAACAAAGCATCAACTCTCTTCCCGCTACATATAGTGAAAGGAGGGGGGGTGCAATTTGACAGTGACAAACACAAGGGGCAGATATAAGCCGTATTTTTTTTTCTAATAAATTGTTTTACTTGTAATTTAGAGATACATTCATAATTTATATTACATTATAGTACTGTTAATTATAAAGCAGATCTCTGTGGGCCCCTAGAGTGCATGGCCCCTCGAATCGTCCTAACTCCAGGTGGATGCTGCACACTGGTGGTGAATGAGGAGATCCCTCCCATTGTGTAAAGCGCTTTGAGTGTCTAGAAAAGCACTATATAAACCTAAGGAATTATTATCATTATTAAAATAATTAAAAATCCATATTACACACAATATTAATCAATTCTGTTGTTATATTTTTGGTATTATCACCCTCGGAATAATGCTTTGTCAGATTGTGCTGGTCTTCTGAAGTAATTCACAACTTGGTCTTGATGGCTATTCTCCTCCAGAAGTGACAACCACTCTTTCTTTACAAGTTTGTGGACATTTAAATAGTTGCTGTGATGTGCGTTTGACAGGACAAACTGCACCTTGCGTTCGTTTCATGCAGATTACAGCATTCCAGTGCATTTTACCACAAAAACTGTCATAAAAGCACACGTCTGGCCTGAGCTTCTCCCCCAGAGAAACTGCAGTTTATAGCGATCAATGATTGGCTCCTGTACTAGTAGGCGGGGCTTCATTCGCCATAGTGACCGTTACACTTTTCCCCATTCAAAATGAGTGACAAGTCTTGTGTATTCTGTATTTTTTGATGACCAGATCTTCTTATGAGAGTTAGAAAAGGTGGTCTGTAAACTTTGCAGGGCACTAGGTCATCGATTATAAATGTATGATGTACTAAACTATGATAGAATCACATTTACCTAATAAATTCCAGCATCCGCATGAAAAAATGTATGTGATTTTGTTTTAACTGATCATGTGATACCAAAATACAATTGACAAACAAGTGGAACGACCACAATGTAGAACATCTGAATTTTTTTTTTGTCTCCCTCGCGTTCCTGTCTGCTCGTGCACACTCAAACACCTGCTTTTGATCCTACTCTACGCTGAATGTTAGCTATTTCATCTTCTCTGTTCTCTTGCTCTGTGCTTGATAATTGTACTTTGTCCCAAACTACATGTGCAAAGTCATACTTGTCAAAATCTTTCCTGAAAGTGTCAGTCCGTTCTGTCCTGTCTCATCTCAAACTGTCTCTGTGTGTCAGCTCTGTATTTAAGTGATCCCGTTCTGTGGCAGCCTTGTGATCCGCTCATCCACCTGAGCTCTGTCAGCATTTTTTCTGTTCCTATTTTTCTCCGTGGAGGGTTATTTTTTGGTTTGATTAAGTTCCACATCAACCAGAAGTAGGCTGACTATCTGACTGCTTCATTTCCCTTCAAATATTGTTTCTGAGATTTATCCCTTGCGTTTGGGTTTCCTTTTGAACATTGACAATTCTAAAATCCCTCAGCCAAAGTCTGTCAACAAATTAGTTCAGTATTAATATCTCCATGTCTTGAGTGCCTGTGCTCCCAATGCGCGTCTTACGCTTTCAAAGGCTACATTCATTTCATTTCGGCTTTGTTTATCGAGGCACAAGTAATTTATTATTTAAGAAAAAGAGCAGCTTCTCCTACTCAGTACCACCTCTCCCTATATGCAGAGTACGCATGTTACTCGGTGGTGGTGGTTGGGGGTGGTGGAATAGGGAAGCACCATCTCGGTTGCTCAAAAAAAACTATTAATATTGTGTAAATAACATTGTGTAAATAAAAAAATATTGATAATATGTTGGTAAATACATTTTTAAAAATTCATTTTATGCCGACAATAGAAGAAAATAATTTTTTTTCTGTGTATGCGTGAAGCTGCATACTAAATGTTATTACATACTAAATGTATTAAATGTTTTTGTATTAATGTTTTAATGTACATTTTGTAAATGTATTAATGTATAAATATATTTGTATACTATTTGTAACACAATTTTGTCCTTTAATACAGTCAAATATATAAACTATACCTTTAAAAACTCAAGTACATGCACAGAACAACATAACAGCATTTATAGCAAATAAACAAATGTAAATATCCCGCTAGCTCTCTGAGCCTTGTCTAGTGAGTTCGATCTTACACCCCTATGATTGGTCACGCGCTCAACAGAAAGGGCTGCGATTGACTTTAACGCTCTGTCACTGTTCACAGATGATAAACACTCATAAATGGCAGCGGCGATCACAGCTGATCCATGATAAACGTGGAGGAGAAAACTGCAAACACGCACTCGTGTCTGTATCCAGAAGTATCGCTGTAACCACCGAGAGGAGAGGAAACGTTACACCAGCAGGTCAAATGGGCCACAGTGAGAGAGAGAAAAGGAGTACTTTCATTTTCTTAATCGCAGTGAAATAGAGGCTTCTGCTGTAAGTGTCAGTGAAAGACTGTCCAGCAAACACACACGCAGTGAGATTTTAAGTAATTGGAGCGTTTTAAATACTCATTCTTGCCTGCCTCGCCATAGTAAACTACGGAGACATAGCGCAAATGAGATAAATAACGTCAGTAAATAATAACCGGTTATGATCTCTTACTGAACCGATACCAAATTGTCCGCGTCTGCATCGCGGTGCACCAAAGAAACAATTAATTTTGACACCCCTACTGCATACGCGCGGCCCAGCCCACTTATCGTTACCACTCTATGGTCGGGAAAAGACAACAGCAGTCTGGAGCCGAAAAGAAGAAAAAAGTACAAAAAGTACAAGATGAATCACGTGCATCACTTTCAGGTAACTTGAACTCCTTGAATCTGGAAAACATTATATTTTTAGTTGTTCAAGTAAATTACTGAGGCTAATGTTTAACTTCGCCACAACTGCACCAAATCTGCCTTATTTGTTGTTGTTTACGTTCAGTTTCTTGCTTTGCTGCATTGCATTGTGCTTTAAACTATGATGGGACATGCTTTTTGACTTTTCGCGTCTGCTCTTCTTTCCCATGTTGCTGATAATTACACAAACTCAATTATTATTATTATTATTAACTTGTGCATTACTTTACACTTCTGTTTGCACACCAGTTACATACACATGCACTACACAATTATTTCACTGTTTCTATTATTAAATATAATTCAGTGCAGTAATCTTTGTTTATCGTTTTGTCTATGACTAGATTTCTTATTGCTGCTGTTCTCTCTGAGAGCTGCCAAGTTAACCTAAATATGTTGTATCGCTGCAGTGACAATAAAGTCTCTTTAGTCTTTACATCGGTGGATTGGTGTTTTTAAATTTAAAAGGTTTCTAATAGTTTTTAATTTTTGTACATTCCTACATAAAATAACAAAACTAACTAATATTCTGTTTTTTATGAAGGATCAATAATATAATAGCCATTATATATAATAGCCATTTTGATTGCATGGATTCTTTAATGTTTATTTATGTTAAAAAAGTTTTTGATTAAAAGTACACGCAATATTTCTAGAAAAACACAAATGTCTTTGATTTTTACTGAAAGCAAGGGTCAGTTTTTGATGAAGTGGCATGATCCAGCACTGCTCCAGAGGCACCAGCAGCTGCACAGATACAGACACAGGATGCAGCACTGAAGACTGGCCATCTCTACAGGTACAGAGAGGGTTTTATTCCTTACCTTTTGTAAATGTTTAAATTATTTTATAATGTAAATATTTGAAGGTTTAAGTATAATTTTGAGTGTTAATATGCATATTTATATAAATAAATAAATACATGTTTAAATGCATATGTTTGTGTGTTTTTGTTCCTCTGTGAGCACACCACAGTAAAATTTTGCATAGGGCGCCCTTTTGGCCAGCAGCGGCCCTGCTCTTACTGCAGCAAATTCTATATTTCTTTTTGATATTTGGTGCCGTTTTATCAGGAAGTGTCAATTTTAATCTCTTAGATGGAAACAGTGCATTATTCACGAATATTTTATGCCATATTCCAGTTTTATGCGTGAATCTAAATTAGACTAAACATCTTTGGATGGAAACAGCTAATGATATCTCGGGTGTCAGAGTTCTTGCCAAACACACTACATGACAGCTCTAGTGTTCTCAGGAGACATCAGCTTCCAGTAAAGTAAATAAAAAACAACTGACCCAAGTGTTTCTAATCCAGTTGACAGTGGACTGATGGATGTTGAGACGATCCCCCAGATCCTGCTCTTTCTGGCTAGCGACAGGTCAACCAGGAAGGCATCAGTGGAAGGCATCGGATCTGGTGCGGAGCAGGAGGACTCGTAACAATACTGATGATCATTGCCTGGTAAAATAAACAGACATTGACATCTCTGGTGTGTTTTGTTCACATAAAAGGGGTGACATTTTTTTCACTCTAGATGTAATTTGTATTGTTGATGAAAATCCTTTAATGACCATCCTGTTTGATGGTCATCAGCATCAATCCATGAGTTTTTGATATTTAGATTTTTTATTAAGATTTTTTAAAAACAACGTACAAACATTTATATGTATTTATGTAAGTATTATATCATCTTTGCATCAAATTACAAAAAACAATTACCGCTTACGTGAGGTGTTTCTAATGCAACTGCTATGGGGCAGGACAGTAAAGTTGACGTTATTCTGTTATTTTCTGGTGACGTTATCAGACTCACACTACTTTTTTCCTTTTCCTAAAAGTCTTGATAACTCCATCGTGGAGTTTTTCTGGTAAAAATACAAGAAAATTATTTGTTGTACTCTACCATTTACTGCTCTCTACGTTTACCTCTAAGACAGGGATGACCAACCCTGCTCCTAGAGATCTACAGTCCTGCAGATTATAGATGCTACACATATCAAACACACCTGCCTGTAATTATCCAGTGCTGTTCAGGTCCTGATTAATTGGTTCAGGTGTGCTTGATCAGGGTTGGAGCTGAACTCAGCAGGAAGGTGGATCTCCAGGAGCGGGGTTGAGCACCCCTGCTATAAAAATGTGAAAAGGATCCATTCTGCATTTTCTATGTTGCTTTTTTAGTAGATGCATAATAATTTAATAATTAATTCATATTTGGGTAACTGGGTATACAATCTATTTTATTTCTTTGAAAACAGGATCGGAAAAACTTGGACCAGATGTAAATAACCTTTTTAAGACTTTTATATTACTCTAGACTTATTTTACTTATATAATGTATTTGTTCCATTTTAAAAACACACTATACTAGTTTGCACGCTGAGCTGGTGTGTGTGTGTCTTCAGTTCCTCCAGTTCACACAGAGCCTCACAGACGCAGCAGAGGAAGCTCAGGATCAGGATCTGTTCTCCTCAGTTCCTCTGCCACTCCTGATCTCCTTGTCTCATGTCACTGGCCACCTGTTCAGTGCAACCAGGGATGGTGCTCAAGATCATCTAAACTGCGAACACTGTTACACACAACACCCTCTCAGGGCCGAAGCGAGCTGAACTGCTGCTCTAGGCAAAGGACGATCGCGCCGCCCTCAACCAGAAAGTGAAAACGAAAGTTCGCACACCAGGGTCAGGATGGGGGTGTCGCAGATGCCGCCCTCAATATTCTGCCACCTAGGTCGCCTCTATGGACGCGCCAGCCCTGCACCCTCTTCAGAAACACAAAAACACACTTCTGCTCTCTCATCACACCATCTCTGAATGTGTCTGAATCTCTTACTTTTTGACAAGTTCCTTGGGGAAGGTCAGTCTGCTTCTGAACGTGACCCTCTGTGCGCCTCTGAAGGGGAAACAGTCACACAGGATGTTGTAGAGCGTCACTCCTACTGACCAGACTGTAGCTGGAGTCGCGTTGTAGCGATGTCTGCAAAACCACTCAGGAGGAGCGTATGCAGGAGTGCCTGAGAGACACAAGAAGACCACAAACATCTGCTCAAAATGTTCCAGTACAGACAAATTCACTTCAGTTGATCAGCAGAAGTTCACAATCATCAGCAGAACGTTTCCTTCTGTAACTTAAAACCACCTGCAAAGTATTTGTAGACCGAGCGCTTCAGCAGATCTCCACAGCCGAAGTCTAGCAGCTTGATGTCCTGGGACTCTGTGGAGATCAGCAGGTTCTCTGGCTTGACGTCCCAGTGCAGGATGCTGCGGCTCTCACAGTGTTTCAGTGCCATGATCAGCTGCACTTTCTTGGCCAGAAGCTCATCTAGACAGCCGTTCTCCTCACAGAAGCTCTGGAGATCTTGGCAAGGAGCCAGATGCTCTAGGATCAGAACATAGCGTCTGTGATGGTCAAACCAGTTCAGCAGCTGCCGGGAACAGGGGCATTATTATGAACATTTCTCAAGTAACACCTTGTCAGAGATATAAAATATATCCCAAGTAAGTAACTTAAATATGAACATACAAATATGTAAACAATTTAAGCAAATATCAAACAGACAGGCAGGAGCTAAAGTGACACGGGTCACTAATGCCACCTCCAGCGGCAGCCGACCCTGACCGTCCTGCAGGACAAACCCTCAATTATATCCAGGACTGAATCAAACAGGACAAACACAACAGATTCACACCAAAACATACAACTTTCAGGCCCCGTTTACACTAGTGCGTTTTCGTTTTAAAAAGCGTAAGTTTTGCTACGGTTACACCATCCGTCCACACAACGCTGGAGTTTTCGAGGCGCGAAAACGGAGCGTTTTGGAAACGCTGAAGAGGCGGTTTTCATTCTAAAACGCTGCTGCTGCTGCGTCTCAGTGTGGATGGAGGGAAACGGATACCTTTGAAAACAGAGGCGTGGCTGCAGAGATTCGCTACGTGATTGGGGCTTTGGGTCATTGCGTATCCTTCCCTTATTCGTCAAGCGCACGTGGCTATAACGTCACCGTCAGACAGCAGACCAGTCTTCACTGTAAACACTGTATTTTCGATAGCCATGGATGTTTTATATTCATTTGTTACTTTAAGTAACAACTCAACCTCGTCGACTGTCCTCAAAAAGACCTCTCTTGCTTTCTTTACTATCGCGTTCATCGTTCAACCAGCGTTTGTTGACTAACAATAACCGAATGCCAAGCGAGACACATGCTTCCTGTTTATACTTGACCGCGCATGCTCAGAGTGCGCGAATGGTCACGTGATATACGTTTTTGGTGGATTAGTGAAGACGGAGATCTCTTGAGACGCTGGGTGAAAACGCGAGTGTGGACGCGGATCGTTTTCTTGCTAAAACGCCGTTTTAACACTAAAACGCACTAGTGTAAACGGGGCCTCAGTCTCTCAGGGGTCCGGTCCTTCGACACGTACTTGATGGCCACCTGCAGACAGAAAAGGCACAATAAATCACACCTGCCTGATTGTGACACATGACATTTACTGACAGCAACACTTCTAAAGCATGTCTGAATGAATGAGGGAAGAAAATCTCTTACTGGCAGACCCATCAGACCTGCGGATCCCAGCAAACACAGAGCCGAATCTACCTCGTCCCAGCAACGAGCCCTTTAGGTACAAGTCTGACCACAGAAGAGCACAAGAAGTGAAGAAAGAAGAGAAAACATGCTGCAATGTCTTCAATGGCAAATCATTTCGTAACTAAGCCATAAGATCTGGAAGATTTGAGCTGTGCTGACCTCTGCGGGAGCGTTTGGCTGGTCTCCGGGAAGAGGTGGACGGCGTTTGCTGGCTGCTGCTCTGCCTTTTCCTCTCGCTGTTCCTCTGGTCTGTGGATGCAGAGTCAGCCAAATGGGAAGGCAGAGAAGCCAAATAACCAGGAAGCTCAGCGGTGCCGTCCCGTGTGTCTGCGTCCAGAGCTGCTATCTGGGTGAAAGTAGCACTCTTGGGTCTGGAGCGGCTTGAGACTAAAATAAGAATCACACACAGCAAACACTTTTACTGCTCAATTTGATCACACTTTC
>CAIGQQ010013502.1:0-16805 GCA_903798035.1 Danio albolineatus
AAAATGCACCAATTGCAAATAATTAAGATGCAAGTAAAAAAAAAAAACTTTTGTAAATACACGTAAATTAGGGAAGTCTAATCAGCAGAACAAGTGAGTATACGGAGGGTCAGAAGTCGTAATACCCAAACAGCTCGTGGAAAAAAGTAGGCATACCGAGTATACGTGCGTATAGCCCCGACTACACCACTGATAATAATGTATTCAATCATAGCATAATATTTTATAGCAGAGAAATAGAGTAAGTTACAATTTATAAGCAGTTGAATTCAGGTTAGGCGATCTTTTTGCTTCATGGAGCTCAATGTAGACTTTTCTGAAAAGCCTTTAGATTCATTCAGAAATAAAATGACTGCTTTCACTGCCATCTTGTGTTCAATCTCGACAACACAGGCTAATTATTATCAATTAACGTAATCTCACTAGGAAATGTTGTGGTCAATCAAACACTGCTGGGGGTGTGCATATTAATGACCCCAAAGTCATTAGAGAATGATCATCTGAAACAGATGACAGAGAGAAATACTAAAATATTTAGTGTCCTTCAGCAAAAGCACGCCGAAACAACCAAATAATATAACCTAAAATGACACTTTTAGAAAGATCTTTACATACCGCTAATGTCAGCGATGGTCAGACACTAATGCAGGTCACACTAGTTAATCAACGTCATCGTTTCTCGAACACATTCTTTTTTAGAACGCCACTGACAGCAACGCCACCGCACTGCAGTCACTCCATCTGCGGTTCCAAGAGAGACGGTCACGCTATCTGTGCTTCAAATTGCAGTGCGCGTCTACTCGTTGTTTCGCGGTAGATTAAAGACGCCTGTTTAATGCGCTGCAGTTTTAATCTTGTTTCACTTTTATTCGTGTATGAATTCGAATGAGAGATAATCATACATGGTCACTTTTATTCATGTTTGGATATATAATAATCATAACTTTGTATGTGGGCTATGCTATTTTTCCTTTGTTTTGTTGTAACTGTTATTAACTAAATTAATAGCATAACAGTCATTATCCGGCTGTCATAACTATTCACATTCGTTGTCATATTTACAACCTAGTATTTAGGTCTATATTCTATTATTATAACTGTTGTACTGGTTTGTTTATGTTTTTTGGTAAATATTTTCCCTTTTTCATGTGGAATGTTGTGGTACAATTGTTATGTTACCACTGTACTCACTTTTCATATCATATTACTGTTTCATATATTAGTAATATCGCGCTAAAATCATGGGAAATACAGTGTTTTTACTTTACGATCATTTTAGAAAAATCATTTAAAAATATAATCAAATAGTTTTCTGTCAACTCCACCACATTATTCTTCTACAAGTCCTGATGTACCACTGTGCTCACTTTTCATATCATATTACTGTTTCATATATTAATAATATCGTGCTAAACGATGATTTAATATGACCGTACAGTAAAAAACACTAATTTCCATGATTTTAGCATGCTATTATTCAAATATTAAAAAAGTAGGCATATTCGTGCCGCCATATTCAATCACCAGTGCGCAATGTCCGTGAAACACTGTAGAATATCATAATAATAATAATAATAATAATAATTTTGTTGAGGATTTGGGTCCCTGTAACGCTATCTTTTAAGTATATAAATAATAGCAACTTTGACTCTTAGTTTGACTAACTCTTGTATATTCTGTTCTGCATGCATATACGTCTTATTCAGGCATATACATTAATCTGTATCTAACCTGTATGTAATTTCTAAAAATAAAATATAGTTCAGTTTAAGCCACCAGCGAGCAATAAGTCACAACTTTGTGTTTCAAAATACAGGGCTAAATCATTATAGACAGCTAGACGCCTCACGGTCCGAAACTATACTAAACTATACTTTTAGGGTGTGAAAAAAACTTCAGCAACCTAGAAGAAAGCTGAAACTTGTAATATTTTGTAGTATGAGATATATCAATAAATGTATCTCCTTTATTAAACGTAGTGCTGGAATCCTCTTTTTTTCTTACAGATTTATAACAGTTAACAAAAACAGTTTATAAAAAGTAATGAATCACACATCATTATGATAGTACAAATGATATTTAATATTGTAGAATAAAAAATACATTATATCTGAAAAGATGAATTAATAATAGCAAATAGAATATGAAATAGTATGTGTGTGCTATGTATAATCATAACTATAATTTGAGTATGAATAATACACAACTGCGTACATCATAGCTTAAAGGAACATATAAAAGATCATTTATTCCATTGGCAGTGACTGTTTTGCAGGTTAGTGTGAGCACAGGTGTGAAAATACAAAGATTATTTAAGAAAAGATGTCAGAAATCATCTTCTCACTGTGTGTGTGTGTGTGTGTGTGTGTGTGTGTGTGTGTGTGTGTGTCTTTTTTTCTCACAACACCAGCTGAGGAGCTGCACCTTAGCAATAAATTACAGGAAACTGGACATTTAATTCAATTAATCTTTATTTCTATTGTGCTTTTACAATGTAAACTATGTCAAAGCAGCTTCACATAGAAGTTCTAGTAAACTGAACCTCAGTCCAGTTTTCAGAGTTGTAGTTCAGTTTAGTTCAGTGTGGTTTAATTTTCACTGCTCAAAGTCCAAACACTGAAGCGCAAATCCATGAATGCGCAGCCCCACAAGTCACAAACCAAGCAAGTCAGTGGTGAGGAAATCATGGTGGGAATATCAAATTCCCTGTCGTTTTCAATATGAGTTTATGGGTTACTGATTGTCATTGTTGACAATGGTCAGCCATATCAGGAATTTTTTTCTTTGTTTCTTTGTCTATTCCTAATCTAAAAGTATGGCCTGTGAAATCAGAGTAAAGTATTATGATAACCTTAAGGCCACACTCATCTATTTCTAAGCAACTCCACAAAGCTGTAGCAGCTTTATTGGAGTGTTTTGTGATGCACCCTTAGCACTAGACTGCATGGGATGAGACGTGTCCACTGGTTTGTTAACTTTCCCTTTCACCATGAAACCACATCAACTGTATGCTGGAGTTCAGGTCAGAGCAATCAAAAAGATTCCCAAGACAGCTCATGTATAAGCATTGACCTTTAACCCGTCTCTCCTCTGCAGAGGACCAGCTTTACCAGTTCAAGATCTTTCCAGCACCAAAATACTCATCTGACTGCATGGAGTGTAAAGATTACCAGACAAATATAATTGTTAGTGTTCACTGTCTAGGATTTAACATAGAGTCTTATATGTTTGAGAAATTATTCAGTTATTATTGAGACATGAGGTCATTGCCCTATCACAGATCAGAGAACATGCTGCCATACATCATACAAGTCTTTCAGCACTTCAGTACTCCTTTTACAAACAAAAGTCACGCTGCATCATTACACTTAATAGCAAAGTGAAATGTAAACTGATATTTCCTAATGACGCGCTACAATATAAATAAACAACGGACTTAAAATAATTGTAGCTGGTGGAAATACTATTGTTCTGATATTTTGGGCTCTATTCCCGCATGAAACCATAATTATTAATAATTAATGTAATTCTCACAAAGAAATGTTGTGGTCCATCAAACAATGCTGGGTGTGCATATTAATGAGCCCAAAATCATTAATTAGTGAATGATATGAGCAAAGTGGTGTTTAAACTAGGGCACCCAGTAGGCGTCTAAAGCAGAGCAGCACTATTCTGTCCTACAAAACTAAGTGGAATTAACAAGACCTTTGATTAAATTAAGGATCAGTTTGATTTTCTCCATATCTGCTCTAAATGTTTCAAATTGTCACTTTTTTTAAGAAAGTTGACAGTAAAAGCAGTAGCAGTGTGTTTTAAGAGTGGACAAGTCTGCATTTATTCTCTTCAACAGAGTCAGAAAGCAGCAGAGATGTTTTTTTTTTTCAGAATACGTGTTCAATATTAGAGTCATTCTGTAATAATTGCTATTTTTATTTATTATTTATTTATTTAAATACAATACCATATGGTTGAGCTGTTACACACAATATGAAATATCTTTATTCCAGAGCAGGTCATCTTCAGAGAGAAGGTTGCTATGGTTACTGACATACCACAAACGTTAACTCTGTTTTTGTAACTGGAAACTGAGTTTATCCACTTACATACCCTTAAATTTACCATGGTATGCCACATAACCTGCTGTCAGGAATACACTGCAGATCTTAACCAGGTTGGGTTTTGAAAATGACTCTGCAACTGCAAAGTTTGTTGAGCTGGTTTAGTGCAACAGGCCTCTGGAGTCTCTTCTCTTCATCACTGTAATCCTCCAGCTCAACTTCTGTCTCTGAAGAAGAACTGAGTGTCAGAAATCCTCATCCCACTGTGTGTGTCTGTGTGTGTCTTTTTTCTCACAACACCAGCTGAGGAGCTGCACCTTAGCAATAAATTACAGAAGGGAAGTGTAACTGTTTCTCTGTAACTCACTAATTCAAGGAAAACAGTGGAATTCAAAAGTAAAATCTCAATACCACATTGCTACAATAGCACTAACTCAAACAGTATCCTACTGTACAATGAAACTGAACAGACTAATGCAATGTTAACAGATGGTGAAGATGGAGTACTGAAGTGCTGAAAGACTTGTATGATGTACGGCATCATGTTCTCTGATCTGTGATAGGGCGATGACCTGATGTCTCATTTCAATAATAACTGAATTTATTTCTCAAAAATATGATCAGCTATGTTAAATCCTAGCCAATATACACCCAAAAGAGGTTTGTCTGGTAATCTTCACACTCCATATGGTCAGATGAGTATTTTATAAAGTATTTTGAACTGGTAAAGCTGGTCCTCTGGAGAGGAGAGACCGGTCAAAGGTCAATACTTATACATGAGCTGTCTTGGGAATCTTTTTGATTGCTCTGGCCTGAACTAGTTATAAATAAAATGATTACAAAATATATTAAAATTACAGATGCATACATTGTCATAAACAAACAAACTAAAAGATAAAGAAAGAAAGAAAAATTGTTATAAGCGTATTCTGTGGGCACAGTAAACAAGCACAGCTCTTGGATGGTCTCTTTAAGATGATCAGAATGCTTTCCGAAAATAAACTGTGTTGACCCAGTTAGCCTAGCATGCAGCCCTTGCACCTGTGGCTATCCATCACTTCTGGTGAAACCCTTTCTGAAAGCAGAGCCCATGGAGAATCTGCTACGCTGAAGTGTCGCAGTTTTAAACAGGCAGAATCCACCATTATCTTACAAATCGTCATTCAAGGAGATTATAAACTCATGAGCAAGGTTTTGTCAGATGGAAATTCATGTGAATCGATATGTATAATACTTCATCTTAAAGCAAGATGATGACATTTGTTTACTCGTGGCAAACTTCAGGATTTGAGTGTCGCAGCTGCTGATCTATACCTGCATTTAGCTGAATTATGAAGGCTGATCAGTGACTGGAGATCTGTGCTTGTTTCTCAGTTTCTTCTAGAGTTTCTGCTGGAGATCCATCATGGAGGACACACACACTGCTGGAGATCAGGATTTGTCTACAAGATGCAGGTATTAGGCCTATACATTACATTTGATATGATTATTTTTTACTAGATATTATATTTACTCTCTGTTATTGTGGTTTTTATCTGTCTGATAATTTAACACACACATCTAAAACGTTTTTGTACAATCATTCTGAAAAGTTAAATTGTTGTTTAAAGAGTGTTTAAATGATGAATTGTTGAATAATATCTGGTTTGTTGACTCCAGTGTGTGCAGCGCTGAACTTTAATCTTCTCTGTTTTAGTTCAGTTCATCAGAAGAGAGCAGAAGCAGAGCCCAGCTGTGTGTCCATGAAGAGTGATGCGTCTATGGGTCGACCATTAAATTTTAAGAGTGAAAACACACAACCTGCTGTCTGGTAGATCATCTCTTTTATATCTGCAGCTGATAAGTATTTTTATAATAAATGAATCAAGTAATTTGTGTTGTGGATCTGTTGGGTTTAAAGTGTTAGATGTTGTATCTGAGCTCTGCAGGAGAGTGCTTGAAGATCTCTGGGTTAGTTGTGGTTTTAATCTGTCTGATAATTTAACACCCACATCCAAAATGTTTTTGTACAATAATTATGAAAAGTATCATAAAGTGTTGTTTAAAGAGTGTTTTAAATGATAAACTGTTGAATAATATCAGGTGTGTTGACTCCAGTGTGTGCAGCGCTGAACTTTAATCTCCTCTGTTTAGTTCAGTTCATCAGAAGAGAGCAAAAGCAGAGCCCAGCTGTGTGTCTCTGAAAAGTGACGCGTCTATGGATTACCCATTAAATTTTAAGAATGAAAACACACAACCTGCTTTCAGGTATCATCTCTTTTATATTTGCAACTGATGAGTATTTTATAATAATTGAATCAAGTAATTTGTGTTGTCGATCTGTTGGGTTTAAAGTGTTTGATGTTGTATCTGAGCTCTGCAGGAGAGTGCTTGAAGATCTCTGGGTAAGACTTTAGGCCACAATTGATGGTATTAACAAACCAATCAGCGGTTTATTAATAATTAGTGAGGTAGAAGGTGGATTTAGGTATTGGGTAGGGTTAGGGATACACAATAAGATCATACTTTATGACTACTAATGAGCAGTTAATACCTTAACATCACGCAGTTAATAAGCCGGTAGTTAATAGCAGGAATAGTATGAACTGCACACGTTTCAATGCTGTTTCTGTGTTGTACTGATCAGCCATTCCTCTGATCTGAGTCTGTTTTCACTGTGCAGTCATCATCATGTTGTGTTGGGCTCATACATGCTGCTGATCAACAGATGTGGTGGCAACAGTTTTCATAATTGATATTTCCAGAGTTTACCTGCTCATTCAGTTATGATAGATGATGGTAAATGAACTTGTCTTGCTGTCCTCAAAGTTTGGACTGGAGCTCTGCAGACAGACTCCCAATGAGTGAACTTCTAAAAACTGAGGAGGTGGAGGAGGATAAGGGGAGCTGCTGGACACAGCTGACACAGTGCAGTTTATACTGCTGTTTTTTTTATATATATAGCCATGTGATATTGATTGACACGCCTGAATGATTAGGCTCCTCCCACACCTTCACTGTCAACTTCATTCAGTGATTTTGATGATTAGTCGTTTCAGCCCTAATCTGCTCTAATAGTGCTGCATTTCTATTATGCATTTTCTAATGCGCCTTGATCTTTGCTGATATTGTTTACATACAGACAGTTTTTGTTCAGACGTAAAGACATTTAATATAAAGTGCTGCTTCAAGTGTTTTTTTTTTTTAATAAAGAATGATAAATATCTGGTTTGTTGACTCCAGTGTGTGCAGCGCTGAACTTTAATCTTCTCTGTTTTAGTTCAGTTCATCAGAAGAGAGCAGAAGCAGAGCCCAGCTGTGTGTCTATGAAGAGTGACGCGTCTATGGATACACCAATGCAATTTAAGAGTGAAAACACACAACCTGCTGTCAGGTAGATCATCTCTACACACACATGATTATACTGCAGCATTTATACGATCATGTGTTTTCTAGAAGAGACCAGACATTACTACACTTTATTCTCATAGTCCAGACGTTTTATCTCAGGGAACAAAATACGAGTAATATTAAAACTAAATGTCCAAACACTCACATTTGATTATTAGTAAAGTACTGATAATCACATAAGGCCACTGAAGCTACATTATCAGAAATACAAATGAAAAAGATATCTTCAAAAAACAAAATGTGCAAAGTGGGTCATCAAAAGAAAGTGAAATTAGACAATATGAATGAGTCGGTTCAGTGAGAAGAACATACCGTACTTCACTTCATAATTATTTATGGGTACAAAACAATGTTGATTTGAGATGGAACTGTTTTAAAATCCAACAAAAAGCTAAATAGTTAATAATAACTAAATATTTTTAAAAAATGAAGAATAAGGCTGCATTTACACTGCATGGTTCAAGTGATTCCCATTTTTCCCCCATGTGACAAATATGAGATATAGTCCATGTAAGTGTAAGCAGAAAAAAATTCTAATTCGTGCCTTTTTTATATGTGGAAATTTATCCGATATGAATCGGATCTGTGCCCTTGTGTCTGCAGGTCAGTGTTGGGAGTAACGCGCTATAAAAGTAATGTGTTGCAGTAATGTATTACATTTTCCTGTAACGCAGTAGTGTAAGGCATTACTAATGCATTTTCAGTAATATTTTACTCTGTACATGATCAGTAACGCGTGCGTTACAACAAACTTTTCGCCCGCAAAAGATTAACAAATAAAAATAGCGCAGTTCTTTTTCCTGTTGGTGAATATACGCGCGGCGTGTGTTGTCATTAATCTCCCTCAGGCTATCGGTCTTTGTCAGGTGACGTCATTGGTGACGTCACTCTCGTAAACACAGTGTTGCATTATGGGACAGCCGCCATTTGTGTGGTATCGTGAGCTGTAGCGTCTTTCGCAGAGTAAATACAGTGTTACGTTCTTGTTGTGTAAATGGCTGTAATAGTAAATCACACGATCGAAAAGGTAAAAAAAAAATATCACGACGACAGATATTTTAAATTTCCCACTCGGAAGAAAGGATATTGACAGACTTTAGCGGTAATAACAGATGCATCAGGTGTCCTGGCCTGCTGCGGTGAGACGCAAAATATATCTTTTGCCAGCAAATCTCCGTTTGTGCTCTCGATATTTTCACAAAGGTAAGTACGGAAGAATATTTAAGTAACTTTACAATTGTCATTGCTTGAGCTTCAAATTAATATTTTAACTCGAAGTAACACTTAAGTTTGGGGGGTAGATCTGATCAAATCAACTTAGTGCATATAGATTTAAGATCTCATTATCAGTAAATGTTCTTACTGGGAGTTAATGCTTTAAAAGTTCAGAATTCAATTCAGGTTTCTTATTCTCAAACATGTCATATATCCATAAGCATGTAGCATCATAGGACATTTATTTTTACTTGTTCTTTCTATGTGTAATATTTTTGCTGTATATACATTTCTAACTTTGTCATTGCCGGCCAACCTGCATATGAGATGGAGACTGACCCAGACTGAGCACCATCTCTACATCTGGGCCACACAGACAGACACCGCAAAGAAAACCAACAGTGCAGTCAGCTGATGTGGACGAACAACATGCAGAGAAGGAGACACGAAAGGTTGAAGATGGTTAGAAACACTATGGAGGTAGCCGAGACAAACTGAGTGTAAATTGTGTTTGGACAGATGTGTAGAAGTAAACCACCTGTTGGAGGGGAGAACTGACAGCTGCTGTGTGAACTTGAATACAGGATGTCTGATAGATTTTGTAAAAAGAATGATGCTAAAAGTATTAAACGGTAAATAAACACAATCTTAAAAACTACCACTGACCCATGGACATGATACTCCCCTGTGAAGGTGAAGATGTCACATTACAGCATAGGATTGTAACTGTCTGTTGTGCACAAACAAACTAATGTCCAACTGTTGTGTAGAAGAGCTGTAATTGTCAATAAGGGTTAAAGGCTCAGTGGTATAAATGCAGTCTGTGCTTAATTGATACCTTTTTTTTGCAAATTTCTTTACATTTTTGAAACTTTGTTTCTTTCACTATGTGTTCTGCTGATGTTTCGTCCTGTCTTATCTAAATTATATGATGCATTCCTCCAGAAATGACTTTTCCCTCAGTGCCTGAATAAAAATATCATTTGTATACATGTAAATAAATGGAGGATTACATAAAATTTGTTGTTTATTCATTTATTGTTTATGTTCTTTGCAATAAAAAAAACTGGTGCATCAGAACCAAACACAAGGTAGGCAGTTATTACTTGAACTAAATAATCCTTTAAAGAACTGAGACAATTGCTTTTGCTCAAAGTTAAATATTAGGTCAATCAGTAGTTTGGCCCAATAGATAGTTCTCTCACAAATTTAATGTGGTTCCAAACCTTTATGAGTTTATTTTTTTCTCTTCACACATATAAAGATATCATTAAGAAAGCAGCAAATCTGTAACCACTGACTCCATAGTAGGAAAACTAACAAATACAATCAAATTCAATGGTTACAGGTTTTCAGCTTTCATAATATCTGTATTTGTGTTTAATATATCTGAATGTTGGATGTATAATTTTTTTTTGTTCTCTATGCACTCTATAATGTATTTGACTAATTAAAATTATTAAAATAATTAGAAATACTGTAGTTTAATGGTGTTTAGACTAAAACAATGTTTATTAAGAATTGATATACAGTATGACATGTCATTATTATTATCAGCAGTGAGGGGTCGGCGGCAGCGCACTCCGTAGGTTTGCAGTAAATTCTAACGGATCTATAACCTGAATGTAAGACAGTTCATCAAAAAGACGATCCGTGATATATTTGTTTAGTTTATTGCGGTACCGCGTAATGTAGAAGAATGTATCTTGACCTTTTAATGGCATATATCTCTCTTGCGTTATGTGTCACTCGCAAGTTGTCTCTGGAAGCGATACCCCAAAAATGGCGCAGGGGTGACGTCACACACAACAAACGCACGTGACTGACAAAGACCGATTGGGACTTTTTTGCTTTGAACGCGGAATGATTTCAGCTTCTGAGCTCGAGGTCCAAGGCTATTGGCTAAGCCCGGTGCACAGTAATGTTAAGCCCTAACGCACAGCGGAAAAGCGGCAAATTGATTCGCGAGATGGACGTAAGTACATATGATGTTATTTTTACTGACAAACGTATTCATGTAATACGAGCGAGTGAACGCACGACGGTTTATCCTCGCGTGCACTCAAAACACAGCTGCTCACGTGCGGATGATGTGCTCTCGCTTCGTTAGATGATGCAGACTCAAAATTTGTGCCTTGTGTTACCTCTTTTTGTGCTTTTGCTCTCCAGAGATGATATTATCTTATATTATATATCCAGAGATATTTCTACACTATTTACCTACAGGTTAAGGTAAATTCTAAAATAAATACTAGTGTTTTTAAGTGTTAGGTATACCGCCTATGTTTTAGGCTAGTATAATTTTCAACTTGTTAATGAATGCTTCAGCATACTGTAGTATTGTGAATAGTGAACTAATAAAATGAAATACAAAGTGGAGTTTTACTACAGTAAAGTGTGGTGAATTGTAGAATAAAATTCATTCATTCATTCATTCTCTTTTCAGCTTAGTGCCTTTATTAATCCGGGGTCGCCACAGCGGAATGATCTGCCAACTTATCCAGCATATTTTTACGCAGCGGATGCCCTTCCAGCCGCAACCCATCTCTGGGAAACATGCACACACACTCATTAACACTCATACACACTCATACACTATGGACAATTTAGCTTACCCAATTCACCTGTACCGCATGTCTTTGGACTGTGGGGGAAACCGGAGCACCCGGAGGAAACCCATGCCACCACGGGGAGAACATGCAAACTCCACACAGAAATGCCAACTGACCCAGCCGAGGCTCGAACCAGCAACCTTCTTGCTGTGAGGCAATCGTGCTACCCACTAGGCCACCGTGGCGCCTGTAGAATAAAATACACCATAATATTTTAAGAAAAAAAATACAGTACTGGGTAATTTGTTTATTTTACACTTGTTTTGTTATCATAGCAACTATAGTATTACCACAACAGATTCATTGAAGTACTTTACTATAGTAATGTTCAAAACACTGTACATGCCAATAGACGTGTATATGTAAGTCTATTTTAGTATTTTGGTTATTAATAAATAGTGGACCAATATAAATCATATCAAAAAGCACAAAAGGAAGAAGGAACACAAGACACACATTGTGAGTCTGCATATAATCTCACTGAGTACTGAGATGTACTGAGAGCACGCAAGACAATGTGTGTGTGAGCAGTGCATATTTGAGAGAGTGTGAGGAAATTTGCGTGCGAGCAGCGTATATTTGAGATCTCGCAAACAGTTTTGTCCACAAACAGGAAATCTGTGCACAGGCAGTTTTATTGAGAAAGCTATGTTCATCACGCTCACTTTGTGCATGCCAGTTTTGTGTTGTGAGCCACTTAAATTTAAAGTGAATAAAATAATGGCAACAATAAGTAAAAAAAATCTGCATTTTGTCATGGGATTGGAGTTTACATATAGGCCTGTAGTGTCTAATATGAATATAGTCAAGCTATTCAGAGATATTGCCAGATGATCACTTTACCTCTACCATACATTTAACAGACTTAGATCATTTGTGATTCTGGCTTCCATGCTTTCTTGCATTGTCTTATTGTTAGTAGCCTGGATAGGTCACAGTCATTCTGCTACATCATAGCACTTTCTACTGGATGTAAAATGCTCTGCAGTACGTTTGGTCATTTTACAATGTTAAGTTCTAATTCTGTAGTTATTTTGGTGAAAGTAACTAAAAAAGTAATATGAGTCATGTAACATATTACAATTTTGAGACAGTAATATTGTAAGGTAAGCGATTACATTTAAATAACAGTAACAAGTAATCTGTAATGTATTACAGCTTGGAAGTAACTTGCACAACACTGCTGCAGGTAAGTAGGTAGATCAGATTTTCACCTGTTAATGCGAGTTGCATGTCATTAAAAACCATAGTGAATAACGCACACTCTGATGCTTTCATTTCAGAACAGACTTCTGTAGAGTCTAAAGCCTTAAATCTCATACACTAGGACAAAAAAGCTTTTATATTGTCATGTTGTCACGGCTCAGGGATCTGTGTGTGCTTGTGGCTGTACCTGTGTTGGCGTGAGTGTGTTGTTTGACTGTCTGTTTGCTTTCCCCGTCAGCTGTTTGGTCACGGTGGTTGATTAGCGACAGCAGCTGTTCGGTGTTAGCGCTACTATTTAAGTCCAGTCTTCACGTCTCGTCTTTTGTCAGTCCGTTATGTTCCAATGTGTGTTTGTGTCTCCAGGCTCCGTTGTGTACATGCTGGTGGTGAGTCGATGTAACCTGCAATCCTTATGGATGTTATCTCTATGGCTATTTTCTGCTTCCTGAACTGTCTTCTTGTGATCATCTATGAGCTTCGTCTGTGACTGTTACTGCCTGCTCTGCTGTCTGAAGTTTCCTGCAGCTGGCTTATTGCATTGTCTCCTTGAGATGTACCACTGGCTTATTGCATCGTCTCCTTGAGAAGTACCACTGGCCTATTCCATTGCCTCATTCACGAACTCTGATTTATTGAGCTTTGTCGTATTGCATTCTAACATTAAACTCCTTTCACTTTACTCTCGCATCTGGGTCTTGTGTGTTTCATGACACATGTAGCAAAAGTATTTAAGCATGTTTAACGAGAGACAGAAAGCAAGCGCAACAAACTATAGCATTCATCACGTACAAATCACACCATGGACATTACATTAAGATAGCTACTGGTTTATTGTCATGATCACCAGCAATCTAAACTTCCAGATATCGCTGGTACACACTATCACATAAGAACTACAAATCTGCCATTTTATGAACTACATCCCCAGTCATGCAACACACACTAACCTGCTTCAAGTCACCACTAATTAGAGACTCACAGCTGATGCCACTCGTTACTGATTCACAGACTATTTAATCCACACAGAAACACTTACTGATGCAGAGTCTTGTTTACTTCATGTGACATTACAACGTGTTTACTTTGTCTTGGTTTCCCGTGTTTCTACCTTCGCCTTGCTAACCTGTTTATCCCTGCCTTCTGCCAGCCTTTTGACTCCTTGCCTGTTCATGTTTGCGATTCTGGACTGTCTATATGCATCTGTATACTCCTGTCAACCATTGCTATTCTGACATTGCTAATAAAACCTGCATGTGGATCCACAATTCAGTTGTCAGTGTCACATACCCGTGTTACATTTATAAAGGCCTAGATTAAAAGATGGCCAAATGAGAACTTTTCTGTCATAAACTATGGTAAAACAGCTTGTCAAAAAGAATAAAAAATTAAACCCAGTGAACAGACTAAACACTGGAATGGAGTGTAGGGGATCAACCTACGTTAAAACATCAATTAGGGATTTATTAACTCATTTCAAGGAATCGGATCTTGAAGATTCGATCACTTGATTCGACTCAAATGAATCAGACTGTATCAGACTAAAAGCCTCACACTTTATCTACCATTTGTCCAGCAAACAGAAGACCTCATATCTTACTAATCTTGTTTATATTATTTCTGTGGCCAACATGATAGCATAAAACAGTATTGGGTTAAACTTTAGCAAGATAAAAAAATCTGCAGCTCGAGGCAATGACTTAGAAGCACATAATCACGAACACTGTTCTTTCCACAATGAAACAATTATTTCTTGAGCTACACTACGATACATGAAACTAACTATATAATAAGCAAACAACAATCAAAACGCACACACACATTCACACAGAGGCAGTTCAGGGGATGCAAAATGAGTTGACAACTGTCCCAAATTAATTCTAGTACTTCTTACTAGATCTTAGAATCAGACCTGAGAAAGCAAATAATTTGGCTTAACTTTAACTGCTTAAGATCAATGTGCCCTAGACCAGCAAGAGACAACATTTGTTCATGTTACTTGCGCTTTTGCTGAAGTCTTGAGTCTTTTGCTGAAGTCTTGCTGAGTCCGGGCTGGCCTCTGGGAAGCAGGGCGCTCCTGATTTGTTAGTAACTCGGTGACGTCCTTGGGATTCACTCGCTTGTGAGTGGAGATTGTCCTGGGTTACCGTGGTGACAGACTCTGCTGAGAGTCGGTTTGCAGAAGTTCTTCTTGCTGTTTCCCGAAACTTTAATAGGCTGCATGGAAAGTTCGTGGTGACCCAATCGTGTGGCGGTGCATTGTCCTAACAAGGGTAAAGGGGGCAGAGAGCACAGCTAGCGCGAGCAAGCTAATGCAAAAAGCAAAGTTTTACTTTGCAGTAGGTTTTTAAGTGACTTGGTTTGGTCCATCCTAATGGCATTGTCATCCAATGAGTGGTTACTATAGAGGGCGGGGCCACACCCCATAACATTGTACTCAGGATCAGTCATTAACAGACTGCTTGTTAATTTCAGTGGTGAAATCTCTTGTAAATTTGTAACTATCTTACATCCAGTGTTGAGTAATAATACGCCTTTTGCTCGATCGGATCACAGGTAAACAAGAGAGACACAATCCAGTTCAAAAACATGCCGTATAAATCTTAAGCCTTTTGTACACTTCCGATCATACTGCACGGGCTTTCATTCTAATACCGCGAAAAATAATGCTTTTTTTGTAAAGATTGCATGATCCTGCCTGATCGATAGATATGCAGAATAATATTTAAGAAGGTTACATTGCATACTAAAAATTATTATGCATGTAATTATTATAGATTTTTTTTTTAAATAGAATATAATAAAGATGATTCAGAAAACTAAAAGGCTAAACTATTTCATGTTTCATATGTTTTATCTAAGTATTTATAATTTACAGAGTTAAATATTTATTATTTGTCCACTCAAGGTTTATAGGGATTTCAAGAAGTATTTAGTTAAGTTACTTATTGAATAATTAAGTTACTTTTCAGACACAGTAATTAGAAAAGTATTTTAAATACAATATTAAGTAATTAGTAATTAATTACTTTTTTAAAGTAACTTAGCCAACACTGCTTACATCTTATATCTTACAAGACCAATACTGTTTGTACTACTAGTTTTTATTTACACCAATGTATTGCAAATGTCACTAGCTTTCGTTTAGTACCAGACATCATACATTTCAGACACATACAGAGGGTTTCATCTGCTATAATGTTTTAAAAACACATTGATTAACTTGGTTGGTTGGAATAAGCACGTAGTATATAAGGAAAACTCTGGCAAATATACATCTGCCTTAGTTGTAACACTTCAAATGAAGTTTGATTCATATGCATTAATTCCAGAAATCCTTTGTCTTTACGAAAGTATGTGTCCAACAGGATGTCCACATGACGAGCACATGACCCGAGAGCCATGAAAAAGAGTTGTGAGGCAGTTAAATGTGGTGCTTGATTTTCAAGGTTTCAGATTCTGACTGGTCTCTTTTTTCCAGGTCATTGTGTCTTTTCCGTGTACAGTGTAAATGCAGACAATCGGATATGAGTCACTTTTAAAAGATGATGTAAGCAGGTCATCAAAAAAAATTAATTCAGTCACAAAATCGAAATTGACCTACAAAATCTGCAGTGTAAATGCAGCCTAAGAAGAACACAGCAGCAACATTACAGTAGTGGTAATGCTAAAGTTTAACTGAGTTCAAGAGAGTTTAAAACATTTGGGCACAGGAAATGAAGACGTTTAGAGGTGTAAGAAAGATTAATTGTGTTTCATTGTTTTTATGATTAGACTATACAGTGTTATGTTACATGTGCACTGCAACAAATGCTTTTCTTGTTTACATTATTTGTCTAGTTTCTGGTCCAAATATCTACATTTCAAACTGAAAACAATATTATTTTACTCACCCATTGGCAGATTAGGTGCAATTGCCTAAAATATGGCAACATCTGGATTTTCCAATATCCTGCAGTCCTTTTTTGTATATTAAACTTACCTTATGCATCTGTTAGTAATAGCCCTGTTATTAGTAAAAGTTCAAGACATTTACAAATTAATGCAGTTTATTAACGCACATTAATAGTAAAAGAAGAGATAAAAGTAGGCATTTTACATTATAATTGTCATTTTATATACATTTTTTTATCATCAAGTGTCAGTCAATCTTCAACTTTTTAAAATATCTTTTAAAATATATTTTGGTAACGCTTTCTTTTACGACCCGCAAAGTACCCCGTAAGTACAGTGAAATAACGGTGTACTTTTCTGTACGTATAGTATAAGTATTATGAACGTACGTGTAGGTATAAGGGAACAAACTGTAATGCTTGGGTAATAAGGG
>CAIGQQ010013515.1:0-10132 GCA_903798035.1 Danio albolineatus
ACGTCGCCTGGTCTGATGAGTCTCCATTTCTGCTCCACATTCGGATGAAAAGTGTTCATATTTCAAATATGCATATATTTTAAGTTAATTTGTCACTGACATTTGTTACTGACTTTAGTCATGGTGTTACTGTGATACAGTTTGATAAATTGTCATAGAAATGGTCTTAATGCTAAGGTGGAGATGGGAAAAATGTCTTAAACTCATATGGACACATTGTTTATGTTTTGTCATAAATAAAATTCCATTACTAAAGTATTTATTGCTGTGGAATTGTTTTTATTTTTGTACTTTTAATTACCAGTTTCTAGATTAAATTTCTGACCCCTTTTTGGGTTACATTCAACCCAGCAGTGTAGTAATTTTTAACTAATAGTTGGGTTAAAAATCACAACCCAGCATGCTGGGTTAAACGTGTAACCCAAATTGTTGGGTTAACGTAACCCAATGCTGGGTACGTCCCTTTTTTACACAGCGCTGGGTTGCCAAACCAACACAAATTGGAATAACAGAATATCAGCTTCCTTCAGAAACCATATAAAGGGAGTCCATATTTAGTAAAACATTTCAGATTTTCTCAAACTGTGCATTTATAACTGCGTGATTTATAAGCCTTTTGAGAAATGGGGACATCAGCAATGTCCTCGTAATCCACCATCTCCTTGTAATACAATCCAACCAGCTCTTTAAGATCTCCACACTCAGGGCTTCTGGTAGTACCCAGAATAGCAAAGTCAAGTAAAGGGGGTCGAGCTTTCTCATTTATGGCTCCTAAACTCTGGAATAGCCTTCCTGATAATGTCCGAGGCTCAGACACACTCTCACAGTTCAACACTAGATTAAAGACCTATCTTTATAGTAAAGCATACACTCAATACAGCACATAGCGGTATGATGCATGAATGTGCTCCACGCATCCCCTTTATATACACTATGAACCGCAGCTACGCTAATTATTCTCTTTATTCTCCACCTGGGGATACTCATCCTGAGGCCCCCTGAGACTATGCAGCACCACTGATGCGATCCAAGACCCGCGACGAGACGATTCCAAGGTTCCATAATCCTGGACCAGGCTGTATCCTGAGCAGCTGCTTGGTGCTTGGCGGAGTAGCAAGCATGAGACTGATTCCTGTGACCCTCCAAGGACAGACGAGCCTCGAGTTCTCCAGCCTCCGGCGACTAGACTGCAGCTAGAGCTGCGCACCGATGGATTACTCTTCTGTGTTTGGACTTTCAGTAGTGAATATTAAACAACACTGAACTGAACTGAACTCCAACACTAATAACTGGACTGACACTTTCAATCTACTATAACCTTCTATGTGAAGCTGCTTTGACACAATCTACATTGTAAAAGCGCTATACAACAAATGTCCTCATAAACACTCACACACACACACAGAGATCTTCAAAGGAGCTGAATTGTGATCAGAGGCGCGTGAGTTTTGAAAGGTATCCAGGCAACAATCTGCAGATGAGTGATGTGAAGCTGTGGAGATGAAATGAAAGGCAGGTTTGCTCAGTGATGATGGAGCACCAGAGCTCCAGCAGTTGGGGATCACAGGCATGATGTTTCCGTATCAGCAGCTCCGCTATCACCGATCACTGTGTTGTTTAACAGCGGAGGATGAATCATGTAGCGTGGGTGAATCACTTAAACACAGCTTATAAAGCGGAGAGGTCAAACACACAGGATCAGCAGGCTTTATTCCTGATCTCAGAGCTTCTGAATGCAGCACTTTCTGTGTTTCAGCGCAGCAGAACTTCAGAATGGTGCACATTATTGCATTACAATCAAATTCAGAAAAGTCAAGGTTATTAGTTACCATCACTTTATTAGTTATCAATAACTTTAACTAATTAACTAGTAGCTTTAAAAATCATGTGCATCACACTACTGACACTGTACACATGAACAATAGCTGCTCACATAAAATTCTGCAAGATCTGAGGTTCTTCCTGCGTTTGTGTGCTTACAAGCTTTGCATTTAAAGACGCCGGTTGATCTAGAAGCAGTGTTGGGAGTATAAACAAAGTAAGAAGTGAATTACTTTTGTGCAGTGCGTAATTTGTGAATTGCAAAGTCCCGGAACAGATCGAGGTAACGGATAATAATAATAGCCACGCCCCAAAGGGCTGAGAGCTCCACCCTAAATAACTGATAGCCCTGCCCCAATGATCTGATAGCTCCGCCCTAAATAACTGATAGCCACGTCCTAATCGTCTGATAGCTCTGCCCTAAATGACTGATAGCCACGCCCTAACAGTCTGATTGCTCCAGTCTAACTGACTAAAAGTCACGCCCCAATGGTCTGATAGCTCCGCCCTAAACAACTGATAGCCATGCCCCAATGATCTGATAGCTCCGCCCTAAATAACTGATAGCCACGCCTCAATGGTCTGATAGCTCCGCTCTAACAGACTAATAGCCATGCCCTAGTGGTCTGACGGCTCCGCCCTAAATAACTGATAGCCATGCCCCAAGGATCTGATAACTCTGCCCTAAATAACTGATAGCCATGTCCCAATGATCTGATAGCTCCACCCTAATAGTCTGATTGCTCCTCTCTAACTGACTATTAGCCACGCCCCAATGGTCTGATAGCTCTGCCCTAAATAACTGATAGCCACGCCCTAATAGTCTGATTGCTCTGCTCTTACTGACTGATAGTCATGCCCCAATGGTCTGATAGCTCCGCCCTAAATAATTGATAGTTACGCCCCAATGGTCTGACAGCTCCGCCCCCTAAATAATTGATAGCCATACCCCAATGGTCTAATAGCCATGCCCTAATAGTCTGATTACTCCGCCTTAAATAACTGATAGCCACGCCCCAATGGTCTGATAGCTCCACCCTAAGTGTAATCCATATGACCAGAAGTGAAGTTTTGAGGAAAGAGGGAATGTTATGATATTAGATTAAAGATTATGAGGACAAAATAATGAAGTACACAGATACATCGATTATAAAAATAAAAAAGTACATATATATAAAAACATGAATAGTAAATTCTGACTTTAAACAATTATAATATTGACCTTTTTACATTTTTAAAATATAAATTCTAGAATAATTGATCAGACGTGCTGTGTTTAGTTGTTGTGTCCAGCAGATGTGTCGTGTTGTGTTGACGACAGTGTGTGGGCTGTAATGATGGTGTAATGAGTGATGGTGATTGATCTGGAATGAGAAGTGTTTCTGAAGACCCGTCTCTCCGGAAGCTCCCTGATCACACACACACACACTCACACACACACACGCAGGCTCGTTTATCTGCTCATGTTGCTAGGCTACACGTGGAGCTGTGCGCTGTGGACGGCCAGTGGACAGCGAGATCATGAGAGATCTTCTTCTGAAGCAGTGTAGATCTGCATCGTTACGCCGTCTGGACGGAGCCGCGTGCTGTGATTGTGTCAGCCCGGCCTAGTGTTTGATCAGGACCCCACAACTCCTGCTAGAGCTTCCTACATGATCATGACTTATGTCCAGTTCACACGGCACCATTTTAGCCCCGACTTTCACTTGCGGATGTTCCTGAAATCAGAGACAGCCATGCAGTGTAAATGATCAAAGACGGGATCGGAGAGAATTGAATATCTGTCATGCTAATGTTCTGTCTGCTATTGTTGGTGATCGGACTGAGAAAAACATCGGCGATGATTAACAGCCAATGAGAGAGCAGGATATAGGACGGCAAAGAGTTTGGGGAGGAGTTTTAGACAACAATATGTCATGCTTCTACCAGTCTGGTCTTGTAAATACTTGTTTTGGTGGCAGAGTCGAGACACTAGTCCTGTCTTGTCTTGTATGTTGTGCTCGGTTCGAGTTTTCTCAGGTCGGGCACTCCTAGTGTGTCATTATTTGTCTCTGTATGGGCGCCGTCATGAGCTTGCTCCGGCCATGCGCACTCTCGCTTGATGCTGGGGTCGCCACAGCAGACGGATGCCCTTCCAGCTGCAACCCATCACTGGGAAACATCCATACACATTCATACACTACAGACAATTTAGCTTTAATTTAATTCACCAACAGCGCATGTGTTTGGACTGTAGGGGAAACCGGAGCACCCGGAGGAAACCCACACCAACATGGGGAGAACATGCAAACTCCACACAGAAATGCCAACTGACTCAGCCGAGGCTCGAACCAGCGACCTTCTTGCTGTGAGTGCTTTGAATATTAGTTATTCCTGCACCCTCTTTTTAATTTCAGAGTGTCGACATACTGTCCGCAAGAAGACACGCAAACCCAGGGCGTGAAACTCTGAGCGGCAATAGCTCCCTAATGAATGTACAATTAGAATATCGGACCCAAGAAGATATCAAATTCTAAAATACATCACAACTACTAATATGATCAGCTAAAACATAAATCGAAAATTGAGAAAACAAAAATTGGAGTCAGATTAAATTAAATTGTGCGTAAAGTCAGACGTTAAATTGGTTAATAAATTTCACTGAGGTATTGTAACTTTTCCAGAAGCGCCCGGAAAGGCATACACGCAGAATTCCTTCGACCGCGACACTGGATTCCGTCATTGGGCCGGTGGGTGGAATCTTACATCTACATCACCTTCAGCTCTCGTCTTTAAGTGGGGTTTATTTATAAACAAAATTTCAAGAGGATCACGGGCTTATGATTGAACACAGCTGGTACCTCATCAACTCAGCATATTGCTCCAATCAGACAAATCCTGGCACGCTATAAATTACCAGAGCTTTCTACTCCGGTCATCTTCGTCTTGAAGAATCCCCCCTTCCACCCTAATTCCTCCCCTTCTCTGACAGGGCTGCACGGTGGCCTAGTGGTTAGCACTGTTGCCTCACAGCAAGAACGCCGATGGATCAGCCTCTCCCCGAGCCAGTCGGCGTTTCTGTGTGGAGTTTACTTGTTCTCCCCGTGTTCGCGTGGGTTTTCCCCGGGTTCTCCGTCCAAAAAACATACAACATAAGTAAATCGACTACTTTAAATAGCCTCTTAAGGCAACTCTAGTCAGATATATCTCAGCACCTTCACAAGTGGGGGAGTTCTCGAGACTTACCTGAGCTCAAACTCTCCTCTCGCCCTTTAAACGGGAGGGAGCCCCGGGCTCGAGGATATTCTGAGCTCAGGGCTCTCTCCCGGGACAGCATGCCAAATACGCTTCATTATCAATCATCAGCTAAGTGTGAACTCTGGAAATCAGATTTGGGTGTTTTGTTTTCTGTTTAGTTTCTTCTTGTCAGGTATTGAAAAGTGGCATCAATGCTTTATATAATGTAATGCGTTCTGGTTTTGAAAACGACACACTCTGAATGTATTGTGTGTGTATGAAACACTGAGGTCTTGGCCTGACTCACAGATGGTCTGATAAACGTGATACACAAGTAAACCTGATGAACAAGTGTGTCCCGACGGCTCGCTCCAGTGACCGGAGCTGCTCGGCTGTCATGACATGAGCCTTGAGAACTGTCTGTAAATGTAAGGATGTCAGGATGAGGAGGACAGAAAACTGCACTAGTGAGTCAGTGGCATTCAGGCGGAGGCCGTTTCGCACCCCGTCAGAAGCTGAAAGGAACGACCTTGTGTCCAGCACACTTGAATTAGAGGTACTGAATGAGGCGAGCGCAGAGAAAGCGGATTAACACTCTCTTTTGTTCGTGTCTCTGCTCTCCTGAGTCATACGGCGCTCACGGTGAAGTACAGTGACTGGAAGAAGCTTTTCAGTTTCTCCTTTCTACCCACTTCCTCTCGCACAGAACTGAAACATAACAAAGCTGAGGAGCAGAGGGCAGGAGCGCAGGACTCGGCCCGCTCGCAGGACACTCGGTTCAGTCTGAGAGAGGCAGGAAATGGAGAGATCATCGCTGGAATACCTGCACTCTGACATTACTGTACTTGCAGAGGTGCTGGATTAAAGTCGCCATGAAATTAAAACGTTCTCTTAACGCTGCTGGTTATAGATGAGGGATCTGTGCACTTGTTATTTTGTAAAAGTTCACTTGACCCCAGAATCTTTAATCACATAACATCACCTTCTCTCCCTCCCCGAAACGACTTTCTTCTCTTTGCTGCACATGGAAAACCTTTAGGGCGGAGCTATCAGTCCTTTAGGGCGGTGCTATTAGTCATTTAGGGCAGAGCTATTGGTCCTTTAGGGCGGCACTATTAGTCCTTTAGGGCGGAGCTATTAGTAATTTAGGGCGGAGCTATCAGTCATTTAGGGCGGTGCTATTAGTCATTTAGGGCGGAGCTATCAGGTTTGGCCTGTTAATGACTCACAGATGGTCTGATAAATGTGATACACAAGTAAACCTGATGAACAAGTGTGTCCCGACGGCTTGCTCAAGTGACCGGGCGGTGCTATTAGTCATTTAGGGTGGAGCTATCAGTCCTTTAGGGTGGAGCTATTAGTTCTTTAGGGCGGACCTATCAGACATTTGGAGTGGGGTAATCAGTGCCTTTAGGGTGGGGTTATCAATCCTTTAGGGCGGAGCTATCAGTCCTTAAGGGCGGCACTATCAGTCCTTTAGGGTGGAGCTATCAGTCATTTAGGGCGGTGCTATCAGTCCTTTAGGGCAGAGCTATTAGTTCTTTAGGTCGGACCTATCAGACATTTGGGGTGGGGTAATCGGTGCCTTTAGGGTGGGGTTATCCTTAAGGGCGAAACTATCAGTCATTTGGGGTGGAGTTATCAGTCATTTAGGGGCGGCGCTATTAGTCATTTAGGGCGGGGCTGTTAGTTCTTTAGGGCGGAGTTATCAGTTCTATAGGGCGGAGCTATCAGACATTTGGGGTGGGGTAATCAGTGCCTTTAGGGTGGGGTTATCAATCCTTTAAGGTGGAACTATCGGTCATTTGGGGTGGAGCTATCAGTCATTTAGGGCGGCGATATTAGTCCTTTAGGTCGGAGCTATTAGTTCTTTAGGGCGGAGCTATTAGTTCTTTAGGGCAGAGCTATCAGACATTTAGGGTGGGGTAATCAGTGCCTTTAGGGTGGGGTTATCAATCTTTTAGGGCAAAACTATCAGTCATTTGGGGTGGAGCTATCTGTCATTTAAGGCAGCGCTATTAGTCCTTTAGAGCGGGGCTGTCTTTAGGGTGGGGTTATCAGTTCTTTAGGGTGGAGTTATCAGTCCTTTAGGGAGGGTCTATCAGTACTTTAGGGCGGAGCTATCTGTCCATTAGGGTTGGGCTATCAGTCCTTTAGGGCAAAGCTATCAGCTCTTAGTTGGAGCTATCGGTCCTTTAAGATTGAGCTATCAGTCCTTAATGGCGAAGCTATTCAATTCTTTAGGGCGGGGCTATCAGTCCTTTAGGGTGGGACTACCAGACATTTGGGGTGGGGTAATCAGTGCCTTTAGAACGGAGCCTTCAGTCCTTCAGGGCGGGGCTATCAGTACTTTAGGGCGGAGCTATCAGTCCTTTGGGGTGGAGTTATCAGTTCTTTAGGCCAAAGCTTTCAGTCCTTTAGGGTGGAGCTAGTAGTTCTTTAGGTCGGACCTATCAGACATTTGGGGTGGGGTAATCAGTGCCTTTAGGGCAGGGTTATCAATCCTTTAGGGCGGAGCTATCAGCCATTTGGGGTGGAGCTATCCGCCCTTTAGGTCAAAGCTATCAGACATTTGGGGTGGGGTAATTAGTGCCTTTAGAACGGGGTTATCAGTCCTTTAGGGCGGAGCTATCAGTCATTTGGGATGGAGCTATCAGTGCCTTTGATTACATTTGTTTACTTTGTGTTTACATGCTCGTAGAACAGATCCGATATGTGTCACAAATGAGCAAAAAAATCTGATTTGGGTCACATTTATCTAGCAGTGTAAACGGGGCCTTAGTGAACAGATAATGAAGTTCAGATGATGACATTCAGTTCATGAAACAGTTTACCACAGACATATTGATCTGCACAAGGCTTTCTTCGTCTCTGTGTTCGAGGGAGTCAAACACACTCAAGGCTGTGCAATAGTTGAGTTTTTACATGAACTCATATATCCCTCTGCAAAATAATATCACGACAAACAGAGGAATTAACAAGACCGCACCAACTCAGATCCTGAATCATTGATCATTTCATCAGCCCTCGACGACGTACTGATTCAGAAACCCAGAGGCAGGCCGGCTCTCTTTGTAATTACTGTACTTCAAAGGTTGCCATCAGCGCCACTGTCACCGTTGTTACCATTTAATGAGAAATAAAGAAGCCTGACTTTGATGAAGGACAGGTTTTCACTGGCGGTGGGACTTCATGTTGAGAATCCTTCATCACGGTGTCACATCAATCATGATTAGGTTACGGTGTACGCTGCTAATTTAATGTTGTGTGTATTGGACAGATGGGTTGGATATCAGTAGTCTTTACTTCGCTTGAGATCTGGACTCCAGCCGACTGAAGACATCACGACATTCCAAAAAGACCGAAAACTCTTGACCTCGGAAACGGGATTTCATTCTGAGAGACAGCATATGTTAGACTTAATAGCACCCATTAGGAAAGGATTTGATGAAGCACATATGGTGTGATATTGATCTGCGCTATTGATTATATGTGTGGTAGTTATTGCATCTGTGTTTTGAAAGTCATTGATGTAACCTTAAAGTCGGCCGATGAAGCCAATGGAAAAGATCTTCATTGTGTAAAAGATGAGAAAGAGAGACTTTAGCAGACATTGGAGGAGCCGCTGGAGCTCAACCCTCATCCGGAAGGTTCCTCACAATCAGAGCTGGCCCTCCTTATAAGCAAACGATGCGGCTGCTTAGGGCCCCGCCACCACTAGGGGGCCCCCACAAGCCACAAAAAATTTGATAAATAAAATTTTATTAAAAGGGGACGTCATGGTGGCGTAGTGGGTAGCACTCCCCTCACAGCAAGAAGGTCACTGGTTCCAGCCTCGGCTGGGTCAGTTGGCATTTCTGTGTGGAGTTTGCATGTTCTCCCCGTGGTTGCGTGGGTTTCCTCCGGGTGCTCCGGTTTCCCCCACAAGTCCAAAGACATGCGGTACAGGTGAATTGGGTAAGCTAAATTGTAATGTGTGAGTGCGAATGAATGTGTATGGATGTTTCCCAGGGATGGGTTGCGGCTGGAAGAGCATCCGCTGCGTAAAACAAATGCTGGATAAGTTGGCGGTTCATTCTGCTGTGGCGACCCTGGATGAATTTTATTTATTTATTTGTGTTTAATAGTTATATAACCATTGTGAGCTGGTTTGCAATGGCAATACTCCACTATTTAGAACAAGGTAGGACCCAAAATTATTCTGCTTAGGGCCCCCAAATGTACAGGGCCGACCCTGCTTACAATGACGTTTATGATATTGACAAGATGTCTGCCCATCAGAAGCTCCTGCACAAGTAAATTCTGAAAGAAATGATAAAATATTCTGCATATTTATCTTTCGAGAGTGATATTATACCACTACATGAAGCTTTTAGTGAGCACTTGTCATCACACGCAGATATAAAAACTGTCAGAGCTGACAAAAGTGATGATTTCCCCCATCCTGACCATCTGTTATAAAGAGGAGCTACTTTCTGTTTTTACTCTGCCTCAATAACTACCACAAAATCAACTCCCACAACTGCTGACAAGAACCGTTTCCTTAAAATGCTTGCTTTTAAAAAAAAATAATTCATTTATCTTGGAGACACAACATGTACCCGCAATTCTAGAATCAACCACATGCAGGGAAACATAGCTGCTTTTCCACTATCGTGCCGAACCATTCTAAGAACACTTCGGTATATATATATATATATATATATTTACAATTTACAATGAAAACAATCCCATCTATAACACAATGAAGTTATCTGAGTTGACGCAGAGCATCTTTCTCCTGATTTGTAGTCAGTGACGGTGAGTTTGAGCAGACTGGAGGTGCTCGGGCTCCTGCTCCGCTGCGTCTGCCAGCATGAGGAGTTTGCTGATTTGTGGAGTTTGCAGGCTCCGTATGTGAGATATGATGGCTCTATAAAACATCTGCTGTTAAGCTGGAACTGCTGTCCTGAGCGTCACAGGGATGTGCAGAATTATTAGGCAAGTTGTATGTTTGAGGATTAATTTTATTATTGAACAACAACCATGTTCTCAATGAACCCAAAAAACTCATTAATATCAAAGCTGAATATTTCTGGAAGTAGTTTTTAGTTTG
>CAIGQQ010013519.1:0-10096 GCA_903798035.1 Danio albolineatus
TTTGTTCATGTTAGTAAACATTAGTTAATGATTATAGTTTTGCTTTGTTAGTTTATGTTAACTAACAAAAATAAGCATGAATTTGGATGTTGATAATGCATTTGTAAAGGTTGAACTATGATTAGTAGTGGTGAACAAATATTGTTCATTATTAATTCATGCTACATTGACTATTCACTGCTTATTGTAAAGTATGACCGACTGGTCATTGTTGAAATGTTGAAAAGCCAGAACTGCAATTAGCTATGAATTACATGAATCTAGTGAATAATTTATGTTGAATTTCAAATTATAGAATTAAACAATTAAACCATAATATAGTTCGGAGAATATTATGGTCAATAATGAAACTTTTAGCATTTCGAGTTACAAACTGAAGTGTTATGCTGGAATTCCTGTTTGGTCTCTGTGGACATTAAAATAGACCTTCTATAATGTGATTGGATATTATCTCAGTCATTCAGCATTCAATCTTTTAGGATTGGCCTACTTAGTTATTTTGACAATCATGTGCACTGCTAGAACACTAAAGACCAGCCTAAAATATGATTCAAACAACAAACAGAGCAGTAACAAGATCAAACATTGAGTGGGACAATTAAATCATATTTCATTACTAGAAGGACTTTCCCCTCTTCAAGTATGAGCCTGCTTTTTGATTATCTCAAATTTATGTATGTGTGTATACATACTGTAGCCTCACAATTGCTACAAAACAACTACATTTGAAATGAAAATAGCCTGTTTCCGTGACTCTTGTGGATCACTCTTCGGCACAACAATCAATAATCCGCATGTACACCCGGTTATAAAGCCTCCATCCCATGTTTTTTAATGCCTCCCACTCATCCTTCGCAAAGCAGAGCTCTCTACTTAGGTTTATTAGCAAGTCCTCTTGTCTTCCCAGAAGATGGATAGTGTTGCTTATCATCCTTTTTGTTGGGCGTTTGTCTTGGTTATACGTGCACTCCTTGGTTAGCGTGCCACTAATGACCTTGAAACGGGCCCCGCAACCGCTATGCATCAGAGTAATGGGGCCTCCCTCCCGTCGGCAAGCCAAGCTAATGTTGTGGGGATTTATAACACCCTACTAACATGCACTAAGCCATGCAGCAGTGATTCATTTAGCTGCCAGACTGACCTCAGGTATGCCGTCTGCTCACCTGCCACCATCTTAAACTAGCATCGACTATTTCACAAGTGTCTCCATTCAAAACCTGATCCCAGCGATATCTTTTTGCAGTCGGAGGCGCAAGTGTTAGTTTTCTGTGAACTGTGAGCGCTCTTTGCAAGGTGCGAGGTAATTGAGAATATAACACTTTAAATTGGACGCTGTTGTGGCTAGACTTTCCATCTGCAAAACAAATAATTGCAGGTCAGTTGGAGGACAGTAAGAGTCCACTGCGTACCATACTCGTCATTAATCACACTTATCCTGTGTCCTTTACTGGCTGAGCTTTTAAATGGGATACACGCTTAGAGACCCACTCAGCAATAGACCACAAAAACAGTGAGAGTTAAATAAAAAGGAAGAAGGAACGTGGATGAAATTGATAATCATGCATGATATTTTTGGGCTTTGAGTAACCCCACTTTCATTTCTGTTATGTAAAATTACAATTTGTAATCAATGCATTTAAGACTAGACCAAAAAAATTGTTTAAAGATTTAAGGTTAAATGTTTAAGCGGTTTTAAATGTTTGAATGTTTACAAAAGATTTTAAGCCCACAAACTCCCTTCAGCTGTTCAAACCAACAGACAGATGGAAGAAAACACAGTAAAAAATATCTGTAAATTGACAGTTTTCCATTTTTTTTGACGGTCATGTTTCCCCCCTTTTTAGACTATTGAATTGCATTATGGGACCTTGATCTTTCTTACAACTTTTAACCTTAGAAAGTTTGAAAAAGTGACTTTTATGACCATTCTTAATAGTTTAAAGTGATATATAATCTGGGTTGGTGTTGTTTATCATGCTGCAAAAACCTGGTTATGCCGTTATACAGTAGTTTCTGTTATTTTACAAGTTTAGTTCTCTATATATTATTTCTTAAACAATATCTTGTTTCAAATGTTTACTAAAATGTTAATAATAGTTGATAATAAAAGTTGAAAAAGTCGACAGAGCAGAGATCAACGTCCCATAATGCAATTTACAACCGTAAATAAATGAAAAACACTTAATATGGATATTTTACAGTGTATTTACAGTGTAGTGGTCGCCCACTGAAGCTAAGCAGGGCTGCGCCCGGTCAGTACCTGGATGGAAGACCACATGGGAAAGCTAGGTTGCTGCTGGAAGTGGTGTTAGTGAGGCCAGCAGGAGGCGCCAAACCTGCAGTCTGTGTGGGTCCTAATGCCCCAGTATAGTGAAGGGGACTCTATACTGCTTAGTGAGTGTCGTCTTTCGGATGAGACGTTAAACCGAGGTCCCGACTCTCTGTGGTCGTTAAAAATCCCAGGATGTTCTTCAAAAAAAGAGTAGGGGTTTAACCCTGGCATCCTGGCCTCTGTCTATCATGGCCTCCTAACCATCCCCATATCATAATTAGCTTCATCACTCGTCTCTCCTCTCCACCAATCAGCTGGTGTGTGGTGTGCGGTCTGGCGCAAAATGGCTGCCGTCGCGTCATCCAGGTGAATGCTGCACACTGGTGGTGGATGAGGAGATCCTCCCCATTGTGTAAAGTGCTTTGAGTGCCCAGAAAAGCGCAATATAAATGTAAGGAATTATTATTATTATTTTTACACATTATTGCATCTTATAGTTCATTAAAAAATTTAAATATCGCTCAAACCCAATATACCACCTGTGACTCCACAATGTGGTTAAACAGTTGCTAGGTTCTTCTGAAGGGTTGCTAGAGTTTAGCTTTGCAGTTCCTAGTGTTTTTTGGGTGGTTGTCAGCTTAAATGAAATATTGCTGTAGTTTTACAGTCTATCTTTATTAGAATCTTGATTTGGCTGTAAAGCCAGTTGCTGAGTGAATAGTTGCTCAGCTTTCCATATATAGAAACAAGCCTAAAACTGTTTTGCTAAACCTTACAATGGCCATTGATGTGATCAAATTTACCAGAAAATTTTACTGTCAATGAAACACTTTTAAAACAGTTATACTACTACAGTAACTAACCATATTTGCAATGTTTTGTCATTGTCTGTTAAGTCTCTAACGCTATCTCACATCAATTTGTAACTTTTTGATTTAGTGGCTAATTTGTATGAATTCGTATGATCTCATTCGTGCTATTTAGTGCAATTTGCTTATTCCTCAATAACGGTTGGGTTTAGGGGGTTGGGTGCCACACCTCCTTTGTAAAATCATACATTTTCGCACGACTGAACTCATACAAATTAGCCACTAAACTGACAAAACATTTCCTCATGAGATCAGGCTGAAGTCTAATGCTGCTGATATCTCTCAAACTGTTTACTTTCATTTTAGACATAACAATGTTTGGGTGAATAAAAATCCAGATGGGCATTATGACTCATAAGCGTTCTGTAGATTTGGCAGCAGTACACTGCAGAAGTTAACTGAATTCAGCCCTCAAGCCTTTTTCAAACTGAAAAGGCTAATCTCTTTAAAAAAAAACTATTATTACTACTACTACTCACTACATTGCATTGCAATTCATAAAAATTTAACCTGCCAACTAGCTGCTGACACCCCTATAAATACTCACCAAAGCTTATTTTTACCTGCATTTGCTGCTCAGCGAGTGTTAATTTTAGGCCCTAGAAAAACACATTAATGTGCATGTGTTGTAAACAAGCCAAAGGAAAGTAAAGAGGGCACACTTCTTTTGCTTATTTTTTCATTCCGTCACTTGTGAGCAAGATTGGTGTGAAAATATGATGTATTTGTTTCTTTGTTTACCATTTCTAACTTCCCCAATAAACAATTTGATTGACGAATACAAATTAACACTAAGCAATGCAGAATATATATTGTAGTATATATATAATATCTGGCCTTTGGTTGTTGTCTTTGAGGTATTAGAACAAACATGAACAGAAACAGATTATTATGTCATTACAACTGATGCAAATACATATACAGGTAATGGCTTCGCTGCACACCTCTAATAAACAAACAACCCATTTAAATGAAATGCCATTAATCTCCTGCTTTCTGTGGGAAGTAATATAGCATGACGTTAATTTCATCAGACGTACAGCTCTGAGTTATGAAAAAAAGGCGGAATAAGTAATTTCAGTCTAATTCAAAAAGAAAGTAGGTGTGTTTGGAACAAATGAAAATGACTTTATTTGTATTTGTCAAAAGTTTACATACATCTTATAGAATCTCATTCACTATCCTTAGGCTTTTTTCCCAATTTATCAGTGGTCGCCACATCAGAAAGAACCAATTACTCTGGCCTAACCCAGCACTGGGAAACTCCTTTACACCCTCTCATTCACACACACACACACACACTATGGCCAATTTAGTTTTCACCATTTAGCTTTCACCTATGCTACTTTTATGTAGTACTGATCTGAATAAGTAAAAAACTAAATAAAAAAATTATTGTCGAATAAAAAAATAATAATACTGCTTTGTTACCTGAATCTGTGTTTTTGTTTAGTGATAGCTGTAGTGATAGTCTTTTGTTTGTCCTAAACAGTTAAACCACCAGTTCTTCATAAAAATCCCTACAGGTAATACACATTCTTGTGGACTTTTATTATTTTTGTACCCTTTCCAACAATTATTGTATCCATCATTATCATTTCATCATACATCATTATTGAAATCCATCCTTGAACACTGAGGAGAACTGAGGGACTCATACAGTAAATGCAACAATTACAGAAGATTCAAAAGCTCACTGATACTCCAGAAGGAAAATAAATATTATTTAGGAGCCAGGGGAAACTTTTGAACAGAATGAAGATGGTGCAATTTTCTTATTTTGTTTTAAATCTATATTTTTCATTTAGTACTGCCCTTCGGAAGCTACAGAAGATACTTGCATGTTTACCCAGAATACAAAATAAGTTCAATTTACCCTGATCATCAAATTCGACTCAAAATAAACTTTTATAAATTTCTTTCTTCTGCTGAAGATGAAATTCTGAAGAATGTTGGGGGAAAGAAACAGCTTGTTTTTTTCCCAGAGCTCTTCAGTATAACCCTTTGTGTTCAACAGAAGACAGAATCTCAAACAGGTTGTAACAAGTAGAGGATGATTGAAATGACAAAATATTGACATATATGACATAAAATTGAAATATATGACAAAAAATATTTTATTTTTGAGCGAACTATCCCTTTAATCATCATTCAAGTGTGTGTATATTTTTTTCTTTCTTTCGGGAGTATCAGAGAGTTTTTGAATCTTCAGTAATATACTGTAAGTAATATACTATGCACTATAATGTGCATTGGCTGTCCTCAATGTGAAAGAATGGATCTCAAAATCATCATCATCAAAAAATTAAAATTAAAATAAAAAAAATAAAATAGAGAACATCTGTGGATCGTTTAGGTTATCATTCAACTGTTCAAAGTGAACCTTATAAAATCAGTTACTTTCTCTTGCTAACTACAGTATATTTAAAAGTATTTTATGTGCAATATCTTGTTCAGGTCAAAACTAAATAAAAAATAATCTGCATTTTGTATGATCTTTCTTATTTTTGTAACATAAGTACAACCCCATATCAGTTCTTCGACTTGTATTTCATTGCAGACAATAGTTCTGTCTGGTCAACTTAATTTCATTTGTAAACATACAACCTACAGCAGGGGTGCTCAATCCTGTTCCTGGAGATCTACCTTCCTGCAGATTTCAGTTGCAACCCATATCAAACACACCTGCCTGTAGGCTGTTCAGGTCCTATTTAATTGGTTCAGGTGTGTTTGATCAGGGTTGGAGCTGAACTCTGTAGGAAGGTAGATCTCCAGGACCAGGATTGAGCACCCCTGACCTACAGTACAGTATTCCTGTCATTCAGACCTGCAACACATTCACAAAAAGTTGGGACAGGAGCAAATTAGGGCTAGTAATCAGGTGAATCGGTTAAATAGTGATGTGATTTGAAACAGGTGATGTCAACAGGTGATTGTAATTTTGATTTGGTACAAAAGCAGTATCCAAGAAAGATCTAGTCCATTTGGTATGGGGTACTATCAGTGCCCTCGGGAAAAGTAACTTGCACTTCTGTGATGGCACCATTAATGCTGAAATGTACATAGAGATTTTACAGCACAATATGCTGATTTATTTTCCAGAGACGCCCATACCTAATTCAACAAGACTATGCAAAACCACATTCTGCACACATAACAAAGTCCTGGATGTGGAGGAAGAGGAGACACTGGACTGGCCTACATATAGTTCTGACCTGTCTGCAATGGAGAATGTGAGGTGCATTTTGAAGCGCCAAATGCGAGAAAGAAGACGGCATAATGTTGCACACCTTAAGACTGGTTTGCAGGAAAAATGGGACAAAATTTGATCTGAAACGCTTCATCACTTGGTGTCTTCAGTCCCTAAAAGTCTTTTAAGAGTTGTGAAAAAGAATGGCAACATTACAAAGTGGTAAATGCTGTAGTGTTCCAACTGTTTTTGAAATGTGTTACGAGAACCAAAAATGAAATGTGTTTATTTTGGGGGAAAAAATAATAATCATGAGTAACACGTTCATGTTTGTTGTATTGTCTCCAAAGAAATACAAGTCAAAACAGATGTAGAAATACACTACTTTATTTCTATTTGAGTTATCCATACTGTCACAACTATTTCAGATTTTGGGTCATAACATTTTACTGCAAGGTGTATGTAAACTTTTGATATCAACTGTATTTACTGTACAATACAAACTGGATTGAGTGAAAAAAAGATGAAGGTAAAATAGTGCCTGCAAAATGTGATGCAACTGTTTAGTGAATTTGCCTGTGTGTCCCGCTCTTTCCGTCCTCGTGGGTCTGATGTAATCAGGGCCTGACGCCGGTGACTCGTGTAATACACTTGGCAGGTCTGTAACTGAGCACAGTAATGGCAGCTCCACGCCTGACAAGACAGGAAACCTATCAAGCGACTTTATTGATCACCTGCGAATGGGGCCACAGGGGAACAAGGAGAGAGGTGGAAGCGCTTGAAAAAGGATGGCATGAGATAAGAAAGATGGATAAAGTCTTGACAGGAAGAAATATAGAGACAAGGCAGAGAGAGTGAAATAGTTGCGTTGCCTTGATTAGCCGCCGCAGGCTTTCTTATCTGGAATATTTCTGTATTGTTGTCTTACACAAGTCGACAGCGTAGTTCTTATTTCAGCCTGGTATCTGGTAGACCTGCATTTAAATACCAAGGGAAAAACCTACAGTTCTGTTTAATGCAAAAAAACAAGGTTGTTCTGAGGGTATTTAGAGGTGAAACAGAAAATGTGTTGTGTTTAGGGATTAAGGCCACACTTAAAAAGTGTCCTTTATATATATAATGTATATAAAAAATAATGTTTACATAAAATATATATCAAACAGAGTTCTATTTGATTAAAGGTGCCATAGAGTGCATAGATGCAACATGATATATTGGAATCTGATTTCTGTATACAGTAGTAGGTATGTGGCTTAGGTACAGTATGTCCAAAAACTCTCCAGAGATGGTTTAAAATGCTCATTTATAACCATAAGAATTATCCCTAAAATAAAAGCTATTTTTTTACAATATTTACACAATATAATGCTTGATGTACTAAATACACGTGTGCAAAATAATCATAATTAATTTGTCAAAAAGAAAATTCAAAAATTGAGTAGCAGCCTACTTAACAGTCTTTTCAACTGAAGTGGTGGAGAGGTTTATTTTAGCTAGAAGGAAATAGTGAGCTTTATTTCACCAGAGTAACCTAGTTTTCTCAGTTGTGCCATGGATGAAATATAGGCTAAATTGTAATTATACTCAACAAAAAAGACAGACAGAGGTGTATTTAGAATTGTATTTTGAATATTTAACATATATGAAAGCACAGGTAGGAATTAATATCAACCACTGAATAAACAGAGGTTTATGGAGTATACTGGTAAGAGCACCACAGTATCACAGTAAGAGCAGTGTTGTCTGACATGATGCGTTTGTTGCCTCATTACAAACAATTGTGACAAATTTGACAATATCCAAAAAATCAATTTAAACAGACCGCTGAATAAATTTATAATCTGTTTATCCCACAGCTTTCATTCTGATGTCATGCATCACTGCCTGCTTAGAAAAAAATGCTCCTTTTTAGTATTCCTGCCTCTCTTGTTTTCAAAATAAGAGTTTCACATACATGGTATGTTTAATACAAATATAAAATAAGGAGTAAAATCTTAAAAATAAGGGATAAAATTGGTTGCTGTAATAAAAAAAAAAAAAAAAAAAAAACATTGCCAATGAAATGCCTGGAGTGTACATATTAATGATGCCATGTAGATCGTCAGAGTCAGTGTTTTGTTCTGATTCTCCAGTTTTCACCAGGATTTTACGAGAGAGCGAGGAACTAATGATGATTAAGGCTCAAGGTATGTCATTACCATGTACTGAACTCTTTATTCTTCAGCTAGATATCTGAATTTGAATTATATTGCACCTTTAAATATAAAATTGGAATTTGCAAGTAAAAGTTTTCACAAAACAAATTCAAATTTAACTCACCTTTGATTATCAAACCAACATTTTAAAACTTTTCCCATAAACATGATTTCTTTCAATCTTAAATAAATGGCTTGAAAATAACTTAAAACCCTTACCCTTTTAGTACACATGATCATATATATGCCTCAAATCACTCCATTTCAGATTACCACTCAGTTCACTGAAATAGTAATCGTTTGAAAAAAAGCATTCAGTGAAAAAAAATATATATATATACATATATATATATATATATATTAGGGCTGTCAAAATTAGCGCGTTAACGCACGCCGATTAATTTGAAATATTAATCGCGTTAAAAAAATTAACGCGTTTAACGCAGCGGCAGTTTTTTTCTTATTTCCTGTTCTGGCCGACGTATGTTCAGGGCCGGTGCGTCCACAGAGGCGGCCGAGAAGGGCGGCAGAATAGTGAGCGAACCCCCCGCGACACCTACCCCCTCCCTCGGCAAGTATAAAAGCCTCGAGGTGCGCGTGCATTCAGCGGAGGCGCGCGATGCGGCGCCAGGTGAAAGTATAAATCCAGCTTAATCCGCGACACCTACTCCCTCCCTCCCGGTCCGCACGTTTATCCGCGAACCGGTCACTTTCTTTTTCACTTTCGGGTTGAGGGCGGCGTGATCACCGTTCGCCTAGAGCAAATTTGATGAACGCGACCGTGCGCGTTGATGACTCTGAAGGGAGTCGCTTATACCGGGTGAGCTCGCTGTACTGCCCGCGTTGTCTGTGTGTGTGTGTGTGTGTGTGTGTGTGTGTGTGTAAGAGAGAGAGTGTTTGTGTATGTGTGGATATCCTAACAACAATATTAAACGCCTAACATCGCAGACAGTCGCTCAAAGCAGTTTAGAATTTAATGTTTAGAGAGGGCGTGACCAAAGTCTATGTAAGAAGTCTAGCCTATAGTCTTTAGTGCGTGACTTTGATGTACCCCTTGGTGCTTCTTGCGTCCTTGTCACAGCACCAGTGGCACAGAATTTAAGCACTGAAATTCACATGCAGATTCGGTGATTCTGCTTGTGAGAGACTTTTCTCACTCTTAGGCCACATGTCAACAGACTGGACTGTCTTATAGCAAATACCAAAATGTTAAGGAGGACTAAGCAAAATTGTTTCTACTTTATAATTAATGTTCTCAACTTGCAAAACAACTTTACAATGAAAACAATTGTTTGTATTCAATACTTTGTTATTATAATTTTCCAATTTCCATATTTGCAATGCCTGTATTTTGGATTTTTTTGTAGTTCACTTAGAATCCAACATGGAAATAATTTTTGTTTGTTATTGGCATTGATTGTTTTAAAATTCAAATGGCACTTACATGCCTGTGTTTTTATTTCTGTAATAAATACGGTTTTTCGTGATTAATCATGATTAATCACAGACAAAAGTGTGATTAATTAGTAAATTTTTTTAATCATTTGACAGCCCTAATATATATATATAT
>CAIGQQ010013520.1:0-13557 GCA_903798035.1 Danio albolineatus
TTTTTTTGCCCTATATACATAATTTTGGAACACTTTACATAAAGGTTCTATAAGTTAATGTTAATTAATACATTTACTAACATGAACATACAATGGACATACATTTTTTACAGCATTTGTTCATGCTAGTTAATGCAGTTGTTCATTGTTAACTTACTTTTACTGCATTTACTAATGTTGACAATCATTAATTTGAATGTTAATAATGCATTAGTAAATGTTGAACTATGGTTAATAAATGATAAACAAGTATTGTTCATAATTAGTTTATGTTAGTAAATACATTACCTAATGAAACCTTATTGTAAAGTGTGACCCATAGTTTACAGATTAAAATAGAGTTGTTAATACCACCTTCATTTTAGTTAATGATGATAAACCTGATCACTTGTGTTTTTTTTATCACAAAAAAACTATGCTAAGATTAATAAAAAAAGATCATGTTCAAGTTTCATGCTGAAAAAAGCTTACAAATTTGGAACGCCGTGAGGGTGAGTAAATAATGACTGAATGTTCATTTCCATCTGAGCTAATTTCTTAAAATGAACACCTTCTGCACTTAATCACTGGTTTAAACATATGCCATCAGTTGCTCAGCCAGCCCATTTTTTAGCGTGTCTTGCACTAGCCAAATCAAAACGTCATCAGATGAGTGAATTCCTTAATGAAACATTTGGCCATAGTGGCATAAGAGTGAATTTAATGGCACACAACACCAGTACCACGTCAGCTTTGGCGCAAAACACCCCAAATCACTGCCTGCCTGGGACTAGATGAGTTTTCTTTCCAATACGGTTCCCTCAAAAGTTGTGTAACTTTGTAGTTTTTAATGGAATGTGACACAGAGATTTAGCTGGGCTTTAGCCGAGGCAAAGACGTCAGGAAAAGGAGATTTTTATGGTCAGGCATGGAACTGAGTTCCCAAAGGCTTTGCTTTCGGTGTTGACTCTCAGCTTTTAAATTCATTCAAACCTTCCAAACAGTCAATGGTCAGTCTGATTAAACCACAGTCATTTCTGCTCAGCGGCGTAAAATAAAATTCCCACTGAAATGAAACTTTATTTGAGTGTTTGTTTCATTACGAAGGCTGAAGTTTTTGAAAATAGTGACAAAATGTGTCATTTTTTGGACATCACCTTCTCGTTACAAGTTCAGATCAATCAAATGCTCTCTAGTGTCTGTATTGTCCCAACCCCTACAAAATGTTCTGTCATGGCTAAAATCGGTCACACCAAAGTTTCTCTAAACGCTGAAGTTTCCCTAAACACTTAAAAATATAGAAAAACATTTAACGGTAGCCATAACAGTGTTAATATTCACTCTTTATGAGTTTGTTAGTTGTAACAAAGAGGTGAGAAACACCAAAAACTAGTTAACAACACGTCAACACATCAAACTGGTCTGTGCAAAAAACTGAATATTATTTACAATATTACTGCCTTTGCAAATGGTCTGAGCAGCACTTTTTTGTTGTATAATAAAATTAACCGAGCTTCATTGTAAATTCGTATCTCCGTTAACGTTTTTGTAAAACACAATAAATGTTACTGTGATTTAGTGCACATTTCAGATGACAAATCCACTAGAGGGCACTGTTTGCATTTCTGGATTAAGTAATCCTGCTGGGGTGTCAAAATGAATAGTTTCTTTGGTGCACTGCGATGCAGACACGGACAATTTCACGCACTAATCAAAGCTGCATGTTTCGAAGCATTTTAGAGGATCTTTAAAGTACAAATGAAATCCAAAGTAACCATTTGATTTTGTTAGCTCACTTTACTAGTTTTGTGTTGAACAATTCATCAGTGCTTGTCATTAAGAAAAAAAATTTGGCCTTGTAATCTTTAATTGAAATCTGAAAATGCACTTCCTGTTTGTTTTCTGTTAAATTCTCAGAGGTATTGGGGGTTAAAATAACCACGCCCCTTCAACTGACAGTTTTGATAACAAACAGTAATGGTGAGGAGGAGGTGTCTGTTCGGTCGTAATAACCTTCCCCAAACACTTTTTCCAATTCAATTAAATGCCTACTTTACTACATACAATCAGCTCGTAGCAAAAAAAAAAACAAGCCATGCTTACAATTTAATTTTAATTATGTTCCAGAGAATTATAAAAAAATATATAGCTCTAGCATTTTACAAGGAACAGCTTCCAGAATCTCTCCCAGTTCAGTGCTGGATTTGGCCAATAACTCCTTCAATCGACGAAGCTGTGGATTGTGAGCCACAACCTGTAAGTGTTTTTATTTGTTAAAATTGATCAATTACATGCAGTGTTAACGGTATGTTGTAGCGAGGATGTAAACAAGGATGTAAACAACAGAAAATGCTGTTTGGCACAGCTAAAAATGTTGCTACAAATTCATATTTATCCGTTGAACCCCTTCAAAACCCACAATCTTCAGCAGCGCTGCAGTATCTCTCTGTGCAGACGCTTTCCCTACGTTCTACATCTCAAATAACAAACTCGCAAAAGATTTGAGATCGTTTCATATTACTTACACATGCTTATTCCCAATATATGTGAAAGAAACTTTTCAGATTTTATTATAGAGAGCAGGCGTGAGGCTCAGCTGTGTCCTCTTCATTTTTCTGTCTGATTAAGGCTGCTAACAGCTGCTCTGACTGTACTGTTTACACAGCGCAAAATCGCGCAATTGTAGGGCCGTGACGTGGAGCCAACCCACGAATCACAGCACATTATGTTAGCTGACCAATCAGAGCCTCTTGAGGGTGGGCCTTTTAGAGGAACTAGGAAATATGACATTCGTTTTCATGTTAGCTGAGTAGCTGTGTATAATCAAATTAAGGTTTATGAACAAATGCTGTGATTTTCTACAAGTGAAACCCACCTAAATGTAGTAACTGCCAGGCTGCTCTTACTATCAAACATATTCTGTTGAAGTGTGGAAGTTTGAATACAATTAGTAGGGCCAGACAGAATCTGCGGACATTTTTTGCTATTTCTGCTGAGTATTTTGTTAAAAATCTGCGGATTTATGCAGAATGATTTTAGGAGTATCATAACAGAACACTTAATATGTGAAATAAATGTAATAACTTTTTAACTTGTATTTAATGTTTAGAATGTGAATCCAATTAGATCCACTTTATTTGGTAAACAAAGCAAGTCTCTCATATGAAATATCTACTAAAAGACAGAAAATAGTACTTTACAAACTGTATTGTAAAAAAATCATATAAATATTTTCATATTAGTCAGTATTATTACTGAAATTAATTTAAAAACTGAATAAATATAAATTTACACACATTTACACCAGTAAATAAACAGAATCAATGATGGGCTAACAATCTGCAAACGATCTGCGGAATTCTGCGCGCGCAGATTCTGTGTGGCCCTAACAATTAGACAAATTTTTATAAGGAGAGTACTTTGGACATTTTTAAAAAGGTACCCCCAGGAAGAGTCTTAAATTATGTATCAAAAATTTAACTGAAAAATTATATTGAACTTTGAACTTTGAATATATATTTTGTGTATATTTTATCTATTTATATGTTATATATTTATCTAAGTTACTTTTTATTGTAATATGAATTTGTTTTTATCATGTAATATTTCTCTGTATATCCATCTTGCCATAAAATAGCCATACAAGTGTAAATAAATCTACAAGTGAAGCATGATGACACATTGCTTTGCATCTTATAAACTCAACCAAGCCTTAAAAATACACTGTGGACCACCTCTTTAAACGTTCTTTAGCTTCTTTAGAGCATTGCAATGGCTAGCTGGTGTTATATTTGTCCTGCTAGCATTGTTTGGTCCTGTTGAGAACATGAGCGAGCCGTGGTGAAGATTGTACAAACACAGGCAGCGTCCTGTCGTATTGAATTGGGTGTCATTTTCCTGCTGATCTCCTTTTCTATTTGGGCCTGTCAGCCTGTGTCAGAGCTTCTCCTTCATGATGGTCACCCTAGACGGTCGACCAGCTAGCCCTGTCTCCCTTTTTTTTTCTATGTCAGAGACTAGGTGATGTAATAGTGAAAAGCTGCTGAGAGTATGTAAGTCTCTTTCTTTTTGCCCCAGGTTGAACCCACACCCCCAGACATGAGCAGTCAGACCCGGTGGACGCTTGACCGACTTTGGCTGATTTTTGTCCCGAAGCTGTCGGCTAACCCCCCTCACCCCCCACCCCGCTTCCTTGACACAGTTTTATTTAAAACTAGGCCATCAGTGCTGTTCCTGTTTTTAAAAATATCCTATTTTGTGTGTGTCTTATGTTTTGCAAACTCAGAAAAAAGGGGCACGGAGGTCTCTAACTTTTTATGTTATACGTTATTAATAGAAAAGACCATAAAATTGCTTAACTTAAAGAATAATGTCTAAAATTTTCTTAATATTGCAAAATGTAAAATTAACACACTTATTCTTTTTGTGATGATTTTTGTAAGTGTGCCAATTATACATAGGCTATTGATGCTGGATGTCAGCCTTTTTTTTTTTCTTCTCAGTAAATTCCATGTGCGAGCAAATGCGTCTGCTAAATGAACAATATAAATCATATTTTACTTTTATTCTGTATGTATGTCTGCTGCATATGATGATCTGCTGCAGTTCATACTGAGCATCAGAATGGGGAAGAAAGGTGATTTAAGTGACTCTGAACGTGGCATGATTGTTGGTGCCAGGCGGGCTGGTCTGAGTATGTCAGAAACAGCTGATCTACTGGGATTTTCACGCACAACCATTTACCAAAATCTCCGAAAATATCCAGTGAGTGGCAGTTCTGTGGGCACAAATGCCTTGTTGTTGCCAGAGGTCAGAGGAGAATGGCCAGACTGATTCAAGATGATAGAAAGGCAACAGCAACTCAAATGGTAGGGTCAGAATTTGGCATCAACAACATAAAAGCATGGATCCATCCTGCCTTGTATCAGTGGTTCAGGCTGGTGGTGCTGTAATCGTGTGAGGGGCTGTTTTCTTGGCACACTTTGGGCCCATTAGTACCAATTGAGCATCATGTCAACAGCCTACCTAAGTATTGTATCTGGCCATGTCCATCCATTTATGACCACACAGTGTACCCCTCTTCTGATGGCTACTTCCAGCAGGATAACGCACCATGTAATAAAGCACGAATCATCTCAGACTGATTTCTTGAACATGACAATGAGTTCACTGTACTCAAATGGCCTCCACAGTCACCAGAACTCAATCCAATAGAGCACCTTTGGGATGTGATGGAATAGGTGGTTTGCATCCTAGATGTGCAGCCGACTAATCTGCTGCAACTGCGTGATGCTATAATGTCAATATCGACCAAAATCTCTGAGGAATATTTCCAGTACCTTGTTGAATCTATGCCTTGAGGTATTAAGGCAGTTCTGAAGGCAAAATGGGGTACAGCCCGCTACTGGTAATATGTGCATGTGCGTGTGCTTGTGTGTAAATAGTTTCCCATACAACCTGCTGGGCTTGATCATACATTCACAGTAGAATGGACCATTGTTGGGGTGGTTAAATGTATATTCACATTACATATAATATTTATATAATAATTTTACTATTTAGCATACAGAATCAGATCAGTCTAAACTAATTTCCGCTGTTTGAAGAGCAGAATCCCCCAGTATCTTGTTTTGATGTCCCTTCAGAGTGGATAAAGCCTTGTTTAGGCAGTCTACCCCTTCTACAATTCATCCCCTGATTATTGCCATTTTTTTTGACATTTTAATTTTGGATGGCTTGACCATACAACTTTAGACTGGGGATACAAGCATTGGCAATAACATTATTTTTTATATTAACCTTTTTTGAGAAATAAAAATGTTCAGCCTACCTTTTTGGTATGGAGCCAACACTAATGTACGTCCAACATACGTCAGAAACCTTAGATAGACATGCTTCATTTGAGTCTGTTGTGTCGCGTGTGAGTTATCTTGTCATGTATCAGACGTTATTTCAACCATGCGTGTCTACGTTAGAAGACGCTTCTGTCACTTGAGACAGTGTTTTGGTACGTGAGCAACATGACTGAAATTACAAACATAGTGTGATGGTCATAGAGCGTCCAGACGCTTGGAAACATGAACCTCACATGCACATTAACACTGTGCAAAGAAATTATCATCCACAAATCAGTGGCGACGGGGGCTAAATATAATGCATACGCTAATACGGTTTACCCTGAAAACCCTTGATGGAGATCATGTTAGACCACTTCCGATGAGGTGCGGTTAACATGTTTTGACACGCTCATACATGGTGATCTAAATTCAAGAGAAGCCCCTTTACTAAAATAGGTCTGGGCTGAGAATAGAAGCAGAGCTCGAAGGCGAACACGGCTCTTCACTTTGACTTTAATATCAAGGGTTTCCCTCAAGTCAACCCTGCGTCACTGCGGTTCACACGGTCGCGCTGGTCTTGCTGCCGGGGCCATTTGTGGTTTGGGATGAATGTTTTCGGTCAGTGATCTGTGAGCCGCGAGGGGAGCGAGTGACTGAGCTGTAGTGTTGAGTCGGGCTCATGGAGGAAACTCACTCCATTAAACACTCTCAGGAAAACAGTACGCCTCATGTAGACCAGTAGCACTGCAAACGATGCTGGCTTCTCTGGCTCTTGAAAGTGAAGCGTGTAATTTTGGTGTAATTGCTGTGCTCTGCTGTTCAAACAAGAATCATTTTGTGTTTAATGGCTACATATACATTGCTGCTGAAGTGGGTTGTCAGTTCAGTTTTTAGTGCTTAAAGGGATATTTGACCCAAATATTTGAATCACCCTCAGGTTGTTCAAAGATGTAGAATTTAGTTTTCTTTGGAGGGCTTGCAAAATCGCTAGCCCGATGTTCCAGGGCTATTGTGTCTTCCAGTCGAGGTGCCAAAATCTTTCTCGTTGGGCTATTTTATTGAGAGAAAAAAATTAAATGCTTTTGTGTTTTCTCTCAAATTTGGTAATATTTTGTATATTTGACCGGGAGCCATTATTGATTAATATCGTCATTAACTGGAATTTCTGTACCAATTGGTATTGTTCGCTATTGTAGGACTTGTCACATTTTTTTTTGTTTGTTTTAGACTTACAGTTTGGTTTAGACTTCTTGAAGATGCTGTTTGACTGCAGACCAACCGACACGTCTCAAAGAATTTGACTTGTAAGGAATTTCCTGGACTGAGTTCTCATTTTTCCATAAACTTGTTGTTGTTGACTTTATTGATACCCGTAAGTAGATTTTTTTTGCAGCAAAGTTTGGCGTTTGATACAAACAATTCATTACATCACATACACCTATATACCCACATATACACATACAAAAGTACCTTAAAATATTACAATTTATTCAAAGCAACAACCGATGATGGGACAAAGCTACTCCTGTAACGTTTTGTCCGACTAAAAAGCATCTGAAACCTTCGACCCGAGGGGAGCAGGATGAACTCCTCAAACAGAGGATGAGAGCTACAACTACTAATGTTCTGGGCAGTCCTTAAAAGCTGTTTACTATACAGGGATTCAATACTCGACTGTGATTTACCAATCAATCTGCTAGACCACCTAATAACCTCCCAACCAGGCCACCAGAGCAAAAGATAGAAAAGACTCTAAAAGCACGATAGAAAAAGGTAAGCATATTGGGGCCAATGTGAAAATGTGATACTTTCTTAGACAATAAAGGCGCTGATTCCCCTTCTTGGACACAGCATCACAGTTTGCCTCAAAGTTTAAAGAACAGTCAATAATGGTACCCAAATATTTGTAGTTCTCCACACATTCTACTTTTTGACGCCTAATATTAGTCAGGTCAGCTGCTGTAGGATTTTTCCTAAAATCAATAATCATGTCCTTAGTTTTTGTTGCATTAAGTTTTAGGTTTGACTCGTCGCACCACTGAATAAAGTGATCCACTATGGGACCATGGCCATTTTCATCTCCTTGAAGGAGGCTTACAATCACAGTGTCGTCTGCATATTTCAGTACAAAATGATTTTCAAATGTACTCTGACACATGTTTGTGTACAAAATAAATAGAAGTGGGGACAACACACACCCCTGAGGTGATCCGGTGGAGGAGCAAAAAACTTGGTGCCGTGACCCGGATAGAAACTGAAATCACCCAATTCTCAACAATTTGCCACAGCAACCTGGATAGACACTAAAATCTTCAATATTCAACAGTACCAAGTGGTTTAAGTACACGTTTAACATCATTCATTTTAAATTCTTTGATTTTGGAATTTGTATTAAAATTGCAATTTAGTTTTATTATTTGACGAAGATGTTTCCTTCCAAGGAGCTTTCACACAGACTGTGTTTTTACATTCCAATGCATTATTTTTTCCTTATTTTTTTGTTGTCAAGCTTGGTGATTTAGCCCGCATCTTACCTGTATTTACCTGTGTTTAACTGTTCTAAATTGCCTCAACTCATTTTGCGGAAAAAAAAATAGTATTGTGAGATCAGTATCATTATTGGATCGTGAGTTGAGTGAGTTAATACGTTCCTAATCAGTGCCACAATCATTAAGTTGACTAATACTTCTTTAAATATACATTGATATAAATATTAAAAATGCCCACTTCCTTCAAACTTTTGAGTGCTGTTGAACATGTTCTTAAACACCACTGATTGGCCATTGTGTTCATGTGCACAATATAAATGAGTGCGATTTGGCCATGAAGGTCTTCAGTTCATCAAACTCACCGCTGTTTACTGAATGTAAACACCAATACAGGGACACTGGAGCATTTTAGTCACTTTCATCAGCTGGTTTGTCTATAAGCTGACATACTAGTGATCTGCTGATGAATCACGGCTATAACACGATACAGTGTCTGTGTATCTGTGTTTACACTCAGCAAACAGCAGTGGGTTTGGCGAACTGATGACCTTCACGGCCAATCACAGTCATTTCTGATGAGCACTTGAACACAATGGCCAATCAGCGGTGTTTAAGAACGCGCTCAAATGTTAGCGGGAAATGGACGCTTTTTAAAATCGCAGTATCAGTAACGAAATCCAGTATCAGGCCAACCCTAATTACTAATATGCGTTTTTTCAGTGATACAATTTACCTAGAGCTCTGTGCACCAGTAAAGCCTAGTTTGACGCGTCCACTAGTTCGCTTGAGTGTGCGCGGCAAATATGATGTCATCACGGAGATTCTGGATGTTCTCTTTGGGTGCACGCGACATGATTTCGACCGGCGGAGCGCATGGTATTTTTTGAGACTCGAGCGAAACAATTTAATAGTTTCAAAACTATAATTAAGGAACAAATGATGTCTTTGATGACTGGAAAGGAATATTTGAACCAATCGGTTTACAACATGATGCCGTTTTTCTAGGCTTTATGGTGATAATGTTCAGGAATGTTGGATTATTATTGCCTTTTTAGCATGAGAAGAGGACAGAAACTAGCCAAACAGTAATCTGTGAATTGTGGAGCGGGCTTAATAAATAAAAAAAAAAACATATGTATTATTTAATAAGTCTACTTTTTGCTTTTATTCTTGCAATAATAAAAAAATATATATTTGTTGAGTAGGGCTGTAACGATACACCAAACCCACGATTCGGTTCGTATCACGATTTTTGACCCACGATTCGATTCGTATCACGATTTTTTTCGTGAGGGGTGGGATTTTTTTTTTTAAACAATATTTTTTATCAAATAACATTTGAAAAATCTTTATAAATTGAACACCAAAGAACAAGATTAACCATGCAAATTATTAACTATATAAATAGCCAAATATAAAATAAATAAATAGACAAAGCTATAACACTTCTGTTTTTTTTGTAACAAAATACTGTTGAAAAACAAACAGAACTAAACTCCATTGTGGAGATGATTCGAGCATGTTGAAAATTCTTTTTTAATCAAGTTCTCTTACATTTAAGAGATGTAAACTTTACCTGACAAATGTGGCAGCGTATGGAGGAAACACAACTAATTTATACAAAGCGCACAAGAATGAGGCTGCCAAAATGGCCAATCGACCGCAGAAGTCAGACGAACAGGTGCAGCCATCAATTAGTGATGCATTTAAGCGATGCACAAAATATAGGAGGGACAATGTGAGGTGGACCAAATGCACTGATGCAGTAACCAAGAATCTCTGCGAAAAAAATAGTGTCTTTCAATACTTTTTTTTTTCTTTCGGAGACCTCGTAACCACACCCGAAAGCTATAATGAATTGTCCGGACGTACATATTTCTCCAAAACAGCTATTCTACGAGCCTACAAACCTATCCGTGGTGAGCTGCAACAGCCCAATTCCACCACAGTCAAGTATTTTTCACTTACAACAGATGTGGTCGAGTACAGAAATGACACTTTACATGTCGCTAACTTTCCATTTCATTGACACGGAATGGACACTGGCGTCAAAATGCCTCCAAACTGAACCTAGCTGTGCCCAACACAATTGAGAAGATGGAGAAAGCCCGCACGGACCGTGCCCTTTCTGCTGTGAACTATTAAATTCTTATTTTCCCCGGAGCGGAACAAATTTTCACCGCACAGTTGGACAGGCACAAACAAAAATATAATTCATACATTTTTCTTGGACAAAATATCTTTTTGAAACGAATTTCGTTAGGTATAATTTGTATATTAATTGTGAGGTAGTTTTGGTTGGTCAGTTAACTACTAGATAAAAAAGATGAATGAATAACCTTTGCGGTGATGCGCTTCAAAACAAGTGCGCTAAATGCTTCAGCGCCAAAACACAAGCTGCCGCGTGAGATTGTGTTGGTTTGATAAATAAAATAGCCTAAATAAAATGAAAGTGAAATATTCATAGTTTCAGAGAACCCCATATTAAAGTCGGGACATCTGGTGAAAGCCCATCCCTCTCTGTGCAGCCAGATTAACAGTGTGAGCAAAGCATCTTATATGCGGGGAAAAAAAAAACGGCCGCTTCGACAGCATTGGCAATGTTTCCTTGTCTGTTGTCACGGGAACTTTTTATATGCTGATCTTCCAATCTATCACAGCCTCTTTACATGTTCTGTGTGTACTTTACGTATCATCTGTATGTTGGTTGTCTTGCCTGTCACTAAAGCACTTACGGCATATTGTGTGGGTCTTGTCGAGCAATTGCCATCCTTTATCTCCACTGGGTAGCTGAAATGTTGCTATACTGCTGACTTATATGAAGAGGGAGGGTCTGCAATCTCTGGGTTAGTTGCCATGTTTCCTCACGTTCTTCTTCAACTTGCTCAACTTTTGCAGGAAGGCGTTACATGATTGAAAAGTTAGTCACGGGTGTGTCGTGATTCTTCCTTATCAAATCGCGACACAGGATCGTGGATCTTAGTGTCGCGATTTCGGTTTCATATCGCGTATCGTTACAGCCCTATTGTTGAGGAACCCATGTTCTGTTGTCATTAATCATTTAATACACTTTAATAGGTAAAACTGTCCAAGATATGAACAAAAAGCAAGTGATGCATCAAAGTTTGATTAAAAAAAATGTTGAATGGTTACAATTTTTTTTATAATTATTAAAATAATTTATAAAAATAATATAAACATCAATAATATTAATGATATGACGTAGTTCCTGAAACTTTCTACTTCTCTGTTTATCTGTCTGACTTTACGGTCAGTTTAATTTGACCGCCCCCTGTCGTTTAAAAGAATATCACAACGGCGAACGCGGCGAGTATAAAAGCCTCGTCCGTTTCGCGAGGTGCGCACGCACTCCGCAGGGGCGCGCGATTTGGCGCCAGGCGAAAGTATAAATTCAGCTTAAGTGATCATGTCTCAAGTGTTCGCCAATACGTTCTTCTCACATTTGCAGTGTTTCAATACAACTACTTTTCTTTTTTTATTGAAATATCGCACAAACAAAGGCTTAATGGAGATGCCAAGATCCGTAAAAGTAAGTAACTTTGAGTCTTTAAGATAAACTTTTTATCTGGTAAGATACAATATGCATAAATTACGATAGAAAAATTATTTACCAAAATTAATTCCAGTATGCGCATTTAAAGATGTCATGTAATGATAAAAATAGGTGTGATGGGACGGCATTAATTGTAAACCAGTGGAACTACCACATTGTAAAACAGCTGAAATGTGGTTTTGGTCATTGTTATGATCATCCCCAACATCCTCAACATGATTCAATATTATTATCTTCAAGAACTGGTGGCAGAGCACCTAAAAACATCTGCACATTCATTGCCTTTCGTCCTAATGTATGTATTATATAAGAAAAAAGGCCCACATTGGCTTCTTCCACCCTTGCAATTTCTATATTTCATTTTGATATTTGGTTGCCAGTTTATCAGGAAGTGACCGTTTTGTTCTCTTTGACTTACAGGATGGAAACTGATTTATTCATAAATATTTCACACAGTATTCCAGTTTTGAGCATAATTTGCATCTTTAAATGGAAACAAAGCTATTTACTGTGTCCATGAATGCCCACTTTGGCCTTTTGTTGATTGCGCTCATGGGGCGGGAACGGCGCCATCTGAGACTTGCGATGACAGCAAGTGCAAAAAGCCTGCCGGAGGAGCTGGAACTAAACTCCCTCCAGTACATGTAATCCACGCCACCTGGCCCCAGTGAGAAGCCATGCTCACTTCCAGAGCAAAAGCTGGAAAAATCAGACGTCCCGTAAAGATTGTGTGTGTTTGTGCAGAGACGCGCTTGTCTAAAACAAACAGATTAATAGAGTATCACGCTTCGCTTCGTTCTGAGGCCTGTGATGCAACGCCTTTTCCTGGTGCGCGCGGAAAAACTCACGTCAGCTTTGGGAGTCGCTAAGATTAAATCACATTTTCTTGGCAGGTTTAATTGGAATCCAGTGTTTTATTTGTGATTTTTGAGGGCATAGATGTGTGGTTTGGAGTCGTCTGGTGTAAATGTAAACCAGGCATGCCTTGGAGTGTTGTGTGTGTGTGTATGATGGTTTCCCGCATCCCAGCTGGTGTTTCTGATGGGTTTGACTGAATTTAGAAAAGCACTCAAGTAGAATCTGTGCACGTCCCAGTTACCGAGTTTGCTGGAAGACACATTTTTATGAATCATCATGGACTGATTTGGTGACATTTAAATCTTCTGCATGCATTTATTGCTTTCTAAGTCGACATGAAATTAAAATGGATCTTTTTTTTCGCATTTTATGAATATGAATGATTCATCAGTGCATGTTATTCCAAGCGGAGCAGAATTGGGTTGTCTTTATAATCTTTAATAACAATGTAGTTTTGATTAAACCTTAGTCTAACCCCAAGTTTCATTTTGGCCTGACGTCATAATTCCTCCATAATTACTTTTTCAGCCTTAACTCAGACCACCTCCATTATTGTATATAATACCCAACATAATTTTTTTTTCAGTTATTTTATTTAACTTGTATACACTACATTGCAATGACTTGGGCTGGGCAAGATTTTTATAACTTAAGTACTAATACTTAATATGAAAAAAAAAAATCAATTATTACTTATGTGGGATTTAAAAATCATTCAAAATGACACTTAAAATGTTATATATATAAAAAAAAAAAAAAAAAAAATAAAAAAAAAAATATAAAAATCTTGCCCAGCCCAACTCATTGCAATGTAGTGTAT
>CAIGQQ010013522.1:0-12354 GCA_903798035.1 Danio albolineatus
ATATATATATATATAAAATGTCTTAATGACAAAATTAAGACTCGGTTACTACAAGGATTAAGCCTGGAAGATTGCTTACCGCAAGGCAGGACGATGACTCCAGATCGAGCTCTGCCGTTCCCAAACATCTTCCTCAGACTCTTTTCCTGATATGGTCTCAGCACAGCGGTGGGCTTCAGGTCCATGTTGATGTCAGGGTTCACTGTGTCATTACGGAAGTCATATTCAGCCAGTAGGGGATACTCCAACTGAATACAGCGCTTCTGAAGCTCCTCTATCATTTCCTAACCAGAGCCAGGAAGAAAAGAGTTATTCTGCAGATATTCCTAAAGGGATAGTTCACCCAATAATTAAAATTCTGTCACCGTTTACACACGCTTGACTTGTTCCAAACCAGTTAAGAATTCTATTATGTTCATCAAAAAAAAAAAAAAAAAGAAGATAATTTGAAGAATGTTGGAAACCGGTATCCCCCACACTCCAAAGACATGCACTACAGGTGAATTGGGTAAGCTAAATTGTTGGCAGTTCATTCCGCTGTGGCAACCCCAGATTAATAAAGGAATTAGGCCAAAAAGAAAATGAATGAATGAATGAATAAATGAATGAATGAAAAACCGTAACCAGTAACATCGATTGCAAGAAGAAAAAAGGCTATGGAAGTCAATGGTTACCGGTTTTCAACATTCTTTAAAACAACTTCTTTGTCTTCAACAGAGCTAAAGAAACTCAAACTGGTTTGAAAAAAAATGGAGGATGAGCAAATGATGACAGACCATCTGTTTTTGGGTGAACTATGCCTTTAACTAAACACTGAAATGTGAAGGAACACAGCGAACACAATCTTTCCATCTCAACCTGGCTTTGCAGTGGAACTTTTCATGTATTCAAGTGCACACACACCTGGCGAATCTCAAATGACACAGTTTGCGTCTCTTCCTCCTCCTCCTCCTCTTTATCCATCTGTTCGTAGTAACTGAAGATGTCCTCAGGCACCTGAGTTCCTGAACGTTGCCCATCTGCAGGCTGAGAGGACGACGGACCACCATTGTCCTGCTGAGACTTTGAGATCTGGACACAAGAGGAGATGGTACCCGAAATGAGCTATTTGCTTCATTATTAGTGTTTTAATGTCATTGTGTTCATATGCAGAGGACATATTTTTGTGAGGTGAGTTCAAGCTGAGAACGTGTGTTTTCAATGGTACTCACTGCTGACTTGCTAGAGATGGTCTCTGTGATGAGCTCAGTCTCTTCACCCTCAGCAGAGCGAAGACGACAGTCCCGAATCACAGCGTCCTGTAACAGCCTCTGGATGACGTCAGGGAACGCACTCTCCACAAAATATCTGTTCCCAAAACACACACACACACATTCAAATAATTAAAAAATATATATACATATAATCTGAAATATCAATGGCTTTTTTTAATGCGAAGTCTAGTGTAATTTATATATACAAGAAACAAATGCATTTATATAGCAAAGACTTATTAAAATGGCAAAACATGGCTTCATAGATAATTATATACATGTATGATAATCAACGGCTTGCCGTGCGTTAAAGGGTTTTAAGGCACAACGTGGAGGCAAAGGACCACACGACACACAGCTCTCCACGAAGAGAGCAGCCAGAGCCTATTTCAGAAATCTTTGCTGTTAAATATGTAGGGAAATAATGTAAAGAAACACATATCGGGAAGTAGGAGAACATTCTGCTTTATTTATTTAAAACAAAAGCAATCAGCCAAACACACAGTATCAGTGTAATATTACATTATTTACGCTCATAGATTAAATATGAAACTTATCTTTGTGATCTGCCAAAAAATACACCTGAGAAAAAAATAATAGGTTCAAATGTCCAAAGACTGACCGTTAGATACACCAAAGATTAATTATACATCCCGTTTTAACAACAGAGATGCAACATAAAGCTTCCCTCGGGGGGAGCCGTTCGCGGAGCTGCCGCTGACCGCCTGGAGCTTCCAACATTTTTAAAGACGCGCTATCCATACTCATAAAACTGCGGATTTGACTTTAAAATAACTACATTCTCGCTTGAAAAACTCTTAAAACTTGATTTTGAGGCATAGTTGATGAGTATTTTCCTAATTTTGCGGATTTCCCGTCCGCCAATAATAGCGCTCATCGGTTTCATGCGCAGCACATGCGAGTTGCTATAGTAACTGTAAACGTTTGGGAGAAGCACATTTATTTCGAACTGTGATCAAAACTGACTGGAACTACCTGTGCGTTTCAACGAAATATACCACGCCCTCCAACCAATCAGAATAAAGAATTTCAACAGACCATGGAATAAATTTATATATGCATATACATGTACATACACACATGCACACGCACGCACGCACACACACAGAAACACAAACACACAAAATATAGAGCAATAATGCTGAACATTTAAGGAACACTTTACTTAAAAAAAAAAAAAAATGAAAAAAAAAACGTTGATAAAACAAGCTCATTTATGTTTACAACTTTGCTTGTAAGTTAAACAGACGAATTTTACCATTTTTTAATTCATTCAGCCAATCTCCGGGTCTGGCAGGGAGGACTTTTAGCTTAGCTTAGCATACATCATTGAATCGGATTAGACCATTAGTATCTCACTCAAAAACAACCAAGGAGTTTTCTGACTGGCTTCTTGGACTCACCTCCACTTTACCTTTGGAAAGAATTAGATATACTACTTCTGGAAACTCTGTGAATTTTGATAAAGTGCGGGATCCTGTCTTTTTTTTTCTAAAGCACCATAAAGACTAAAAATGTTGTTTTATTTCCAAAGATTTGTAAGTTTTTTTCTCTCTCTCTCTCTCTCTTTACATCCATTGCTGTGTCTTTTTGTAGATCATATGTCTTAAATTTCGCCATTTTGTCTTTTCTTATGCTTTATTTTACATTTTGCACAGATTATTGTTTCATGATGTGTTTGTCTGTCTGCAAAAACTACAACAAAAAAATATTAAAAAAAATAAAAACAACCAAGGAGTTTTGATAATTTTCAGATTTAAAGGTTGACTCTTCTGTAGCTACATTGTGTACTAAGATTGACAGAAAATGAAAAATTGCTATTTTCTAGCCCGATATAGCTAGGAACTATACTCTAATTTAGGCGTAATAATTAAAGAACTTTGCTGTTCCTGCTGCAGCCATGGTACGGCAGCAAAGTTTCTTGATTATTACACCATACAGAAGAGATGATTTTTTTCCCTAAAATTTATTTTTGGCAATTTTGCCTTTATTTGACAGGAAAGTAGGCTGACAGAAAGTGAAGTGGGAGAGAGAGGGAGGTAGGATTGGGAAATTTCCACAAGCTGGGATTCCTACTCGGAATGCCTGGAGCACTTTCGCACTACATGTCAGCTTACTAACCACTGGGCTACTGCGCAGAGGGAGAGTTAAGTTTTACATAGAAAATTCTTTTTCAGCAAGATGCTAATGGTCTAATCCGGTTCAATAATCTATGCTAAGCTAAGCTAAAGGCGCACTCGCTAGACCCGGATATCAGCAAAATGGATTTAAAAATGGGAAAACTCAGGTGTTTAACCCTAGGGGAGTTGTAATATGCTATATTATGCTATTATGACAATATAAACCAAAATCTGTGTCTTGCTAGATGTATGCCATATTGAATTAAAACAAGTCTGAATGCGAAAAATTCAACCTGCTACCAAAAAAGGTGTATAAAGTGACCAGTGTGTGTTAAGATGCAGTATTCCTTAAACAAAAGGCTTGACAACATAACATTTCTCAAGTGAGGGATAAAAACAAAAAAATCTTTGAAAAGAAAACTGACCTGTTGTGTTTCAGGACAAGTTTGACTTTACCGTAGCTCACTGTGCACAACTATAAGAGAGAGAAACAGACACACACACACACATCTAGATGATTATAATTAAATCATTGTAAATATACTGATTCTTACTGTTTAATTTTATTATTTTTTATTACTGTTTTATCCTAAAATGATGATTGTTAAATGTACAGTGTATTCTGATCTATCATTGTTATTATTTATATAAATGAATAATATGATATATTGGATAATATGATATATTACTTATATTTTTGTTTAATTATTATATGTATGCATGTTGATTGTTAAATGTACAGTGTATTCTGATCTATTATTGTTTTTATTGATATAAATGAATAATATGATGTATATGAATGAAATGATATATTGAAAAACAATATTATATACTAAAAATAATATAATTTATAGGATAATGTGATAGATTACTTATATTTTTGTTTAACTATTATATGTATGTAAATATATTTGTATATTTATTTATTTATTTATTTACTACTACTATTTACTGTGTTTTTTTATTATACAAGTATATTCCTTTATTTTTATGTAAACTTTATAAATGCTTTGGCAATACATTTGTAACATTTGTCATGCCAATAAAGCAATTATTGAATTGAATTAAACTGAATTGAGAGAGAGAGAGAGAGAGAGAGAGAGAGAGAGAGAGAGAGAGAGAGAGCTATGAGCACATCCGAGAAACTGAATAAATAAATGAATGAATAATATGATATATATGAATGAAATTATATATTGAATAATAATGTGATATATTGAATAATATACTATGATATATTGAATAATAATATAATATATGTATATGACATATTAAATAATAATATGATATACTAAATAACAATATGATATATTGAATAATAATATGATATATTGGATAATAATATGTGTATATATCTTTATTTATTTTTATTTTTTTACTTCTACTATTTACTGCGTTTACTGTGTTTTTTTTTATTACATATGTATGTTTTTTTTATTTTTATGTAAACTTTATAACTGCTTTGGCAATACATTTGTAACATTTGTCATGCCAATAAAGCAACTATTGAATTGAATTGAAAATTGAGAGAGAGAGAGAGAGAGAGAGAGAGCAGCACAGTACGGGTCCTCATGCCACCATATGAGAGAAAAAGGCTGAACCCCCTTACCCCTTATTAGAGCTCTCTGTCCTTATCATTCATATTTAAATACTTTTTTAACCCCCTTTTTTTTCATTTAACTTGTTTATTGTGACAACAGATATGTATAACGTAATGATATATATGTGTTTGTCTATTTTTACTTGCAATTTTTCTTGTTATAGCTTTGGCAACATTGTACTTTGTTTTACAGTCATGCCAATAAAGCTCTTTGAATTTGAATTTGAATTTGAGAGAGAGAGAGAGAGAGAGAGAGAGAGAGAGAGAGAGAGAGTGTAACATTTAACATTTGTCTTGCAAATTTGAATTTAATTTAACTGAAAGGGAGTGTGAATTTATTTTATTATTGATAGTATATATTTTTTAATTGTCTTTCATTTCATTAGTCTTTTTTCTTTATTTGTTTTTGTATTTGTCAGATTTCTAATTGTTTGAGTTTGTGTGTATATATGTGTATTAGATAATCACTTTACTATTTTATTCATTGTTTATATAATGTCCAATGCTTTGGCAATACTCAAGTCATGCCAATAAAGCTCTTTTGAATCTAATTGAATTGAATATTATTGATGTGATTTTAAAAAAAATGTTAAACATTTAAAAAACACCTTAATAAACTGAACTATGCCGTCGGGCACAGAGGTCTTGCTGAGTTTCTGAAGGTACTCAATGATGTCAGAGGTCTGCAGGCCGACGCTCACAGCAGCGTACAGAGAATACGCTGTCAGTTTGTACTCGTGCGCGTGTGTGGGTCGACACACCGGCTCCGAAATGGCCACCAAAAAGTCCTGAGCGTATTTATAAACTGGAGAGAAGGCTTCGAGGAAGATGTGACCGTCAGGAGCCTGCAAGAGTGAAACAAATGATGAGAAAGGAGCGTTCTAAAAGTCTACTGTTGAAACTGGTCAATCAGTCTTACCACCCATAGTGGTCGTGAAGAGTGGTCATTCTTGAGGAGCATCTGAAGCCTGTAGTCTTTGGCTCCATACTCGTCCAGTTTAGTGCTGGATTCATCCACCTGCTTCCCAGCAGCTGCGGGAACGGCTTCCTGAGACTCTCCACCAATTACCTCTTCATCGTCCTCTTCCTCCTCATAATAGCGTTTCTTGGACTTCTTATCTGAAGTGAACAAACAACTCGACTATTTTAGAACAGCTATAACAATACTGTTGATCTTAGTATGAATTAACATGTTGTTAGCATGTTTCTATTGCGAATCAGCATGTTGTTAGCATGTTTCTATTCTATATCAGCATGTTGTTAGCATGTTTCTATTCTGAATCAGCAGGTTGTTAGCATGTTTCTAGTAAGAATCAGCATGTTGTTAGCATGTTTCTAGTATGAATTAGCACATTGTTAGGATGTTTCTAGTATGAATTAGCACATTGTTAGGATGTGTCTAGTATAATCTATTCTGCTATAACAATACTAATGATTTTTGTATGAATTTGAATGTTGTTAGCATGTTTCTAGTATGAATTAGCATGCTGTTAGAATGTTTCTCTTCTGAATCAGCATGTTGTTAGCATGTTTCTAGTATGAATTAGCATGTTGTTAGGTTTTTTCTAGTATGAATTAGCACGTTGTTAAGATTTTCTTGTATGATATATTGTGCTATAACAATAAAGATGATTTAAGCATGAATTAGCATGTTTCTGTTATGAATCAGCATGTTAGCATGTTTCTAGTATAAAGTAGCATGCTATTAGAATGTTTCTATTCTGAATCAGCATGTTGTCGGCATGTATCTATTATGAATCAGCTTATTAGCATCTTTCTAGTATGAATTAGCATGCTGTTAGAATGTTTTCATTCTGAATCAGCATGTTTTTAGCATGCTTCTAGTGTGAATTAGCATGTTGTTAGGATTTTTCTAGTATGAATTAGCATGTTGTAAGGATTTTTCTAGTATGAATTAACATGTATTTCTAGTATGATATATTGTGCTATAGCAATAAAGATGATTTTAGCATGAATTATGTTTATAGAAAATTATACATGTTTCTGTTATGAATCAGCATGTTAGCATGTATCTAGTATAAAGTAGCATGCTATTAGAATGTTTCTATTCAGAATCAGCATGTTGTTAGCAAGTTTCTATTCTGAATCAGCATGTTGTCAGCATGTATCTATTATGAATCAGCTTATTAGCATGTTTCTTGTTTGAATTAGCATGCTGTTAGCATGTTTCTGTTATGAATCAGCTTATTGGCATGTTTCTAGTATGAATTAGCAATTATGATTTTTCTAGTATGATCTATTGTGTTATAAAGATGATTTAGTATGAATTAGCAGATTGTTAGCATTTTTCTAGTAAGAATCAGCATGTTGTTAACATGTTTCTAGTATGAATTAGCATGTTGTTAGGATGTTTCTAGTATGAATTAGCATGCTGTTAGAATGTTTCTATTCTAAATCAGCATGTTGTTAGCATGTTTCTAGTATGAATTAGCATGTTGTTAGATTTTTTTTCTGGTATGAATTAGCATGTTGTTAGGATTTTTCTAGTATGACTTAGCACGTTGTTAGAATTCTAGTATGCTATATTGTCCTATACAATAAAGATGATTTTGGCATGAATCATTCCGCATAAATCTGCAGATTTTTAACAAAATACTCCGCAGAAATAGCAAAAAATGTCCGCAGATTCCGTCTGGCCCTACACATGACTAATGAGATTATTAAAATATTATTAAAACATATTGATGTAAAATGTTCTTTAAAGCAGATTCATTTCTATAATTGTTCAGTGTACTGGTTTAAAATGTGTCAAGATAGTGTACACTCGTAGCTCAGTCTACCTTAATTAAGTGTCTTTTTATTATATAAAATTACATCGTTTACACATTTATTGTTATTAAATGTTGAGGATTTTGTGCACAAAACAACTAACTGATATATGTTCAACTCAATAAGGAAGAACATAATTAAAAACACCTCATTTAACCTGTTCAAATGTGTATTTATTTGCTATTTGAATAGAAATAAACTACTTGCTATCTTTTATCATCTGATGTGTTAAATTAACATGATTGCATTGTGTATTTGTTTTTTACTTTAAATCGTGCCGTCTTCTTACCTCTGTCACTCTTATCTCTCTTCCCCATGGTTTTAACCCTAGTTATACACTCCACTTTTGGGTCTTCGGTGACGATTTAACACATTTTTAATAAGAAAGTAGCACGAGAATAATTTCAGACGACACTGCTGGAGCGGCCATGTCCAGCACGCTCTTATTCTACGGACAAAACGGTGTAGAAATGTAAACCATCCCGAACACACACCACCACCTTCAGGCTGGATGCGTAAGCACACTAACCGCCACCGAAAAAACATACATTTTAACGTGGACTGAGGTAGAATCAGGGTAGAATACATCACTGTTCTTTTAGATTGTTACGACAAAATAACGACTAACATTATATAGAAACTGAGAGATAATTAATAACAAAGCATTACACCCCTTTTCAAAAATTAGTCATGGTTTTTAACCGTTTTTGGTAGATTATTTATAACAGGTTTTTTATTTAAAATATCTTGGTCAAATTGTGGTCTGTAAACGTCGTATACAAATAAAAAAGTTCTTCCAACACAAACTGATTGTTAACTTAATTGTTTTTACAAATTTAAGTGGATTGTACATAAAACAATTAAGTTCTTTCAAAAAACCCTCAAAGAATTGTGTTAGTTTAGCTCATTTTAAACAAGTAGTTTGAATAAGCAGCAAACAAATATTATATGCATAACATACCCATATTTAATTTGTGATTACCCTGGTTTAACTACCATATTTACATTTTATTTGAAGTAAAACCATGGTTAATGTTTGTTAGAACTTAGAAGTGTGTAAAAACATCATTCATTGATTTTATTTTTGGCTTAGTCCATTTATTCATAAGGAGTCGCCACAGCAGAATGAACCACCAACTTATCCAGCATACGTTTTACGCAGTGGATGCCCTTCCAGCTGCAACCCATCACTGGGAAACACCCATACACACTCATTTACCACATACACTACAGACAATTTCATTTCATTTTTCTTTTCGGCTTAGTCCCTTTATTAATCTGGGGTCACCACAGCGGAATGAACCGCCAACTTATCCAGCATATGTTTTACGCAGTGGATGCCCTGGGAAACACTCATACACTACAGACAATTTGGCTTACCCAATTCACCTATACCACCTGTGGGGAAAGCGGAGCATCCGGAGGAAACCCACGCGACCATGTGGAGAACATGCAAACTCCACACAGAAACGCCAACTGACCCAGCCGAGGTTCGAACCAGCTACAGACAATTTAGCTTACCCAATTCACCTATCGTGCATGTCTTTGGACAGTGGGGGAAACTTGGAGCACCCGGAGGAAACCCATATGAACACAAGGAGAACATTCAAACTCCACACAGAAATACCAACTGACCCAGCCAAGGTTCGAACCAGCGACCTTCTTGCTGTTAGGCGACAGCGCTACCAACTGCACCACCGTGTCACCCTCGTGAAAACATGTAATTTGACGCAATTTAACAAGCGCATCATTTAATATTTGTTATATGAAAAAGGAACAGTAAAAACGGACACACGACTGGTTTCAGACACTGTATTGAGAATCACAGAAGGATTAATATCAAACAAACAAAAATATAACCCTAAACGTCTGACTCATGTGCAGAACATATTAAATTACACGTCAAATATTGGTCAACCTAATTATTTTAGTGGAACCTGTTGAACTGAACTGAATTTAAAAACCAAGAACCAGTTGAAACTACACTTATGAAATACAAGTATTTATACGAGAACTGTTCGATTGAACATTGTGAGAAGGAGAATATGATGAACATTCACATGATTTACAAACCATCGTGTCTCTTGTAAGGCTGTGAGGTCTTGTTTGTGTGGAGCTGGAACACTTTGTAGGTTATAAAGCAGAGTTGTTGTTGTTTTTGTTTCTGAGGTGATCCTGATGTAAAATGGCCGCTCTGTGGGCTTCATGCTCCTGCGTCTGAGATACAGGCGGCGTATCTGTATGTGTAGAGTTTGTTATCTGCTCCTCCACTCAAAACCAACTAGAGAGAAGAGAAGGATTTAAATATTAATCACAGTTATAAAAAAAAAACAAGATTAAATGGTTTAATTATTAGATGCCAATTTACTACTGTAGATCTTTCATTTTAGGTGTTTTCTCTATAGAATGTTTATTAAGACTGCTGATTTAAATCATGCTTAATCAGTTTTTAAGGGATTGTTTTCCCAAAAATCTAAATTCAGCTGTCTCATAGTCATCGTGGTGTTGTTCTAATGTCCTATTGTTTTTCGGTTGTTGTTTCAAGTAACAGCAGCGGCTCTAGGAATATGCAAAACCTATTGGTCGTCAAGTTAAGTCAATTTAAGGTTTTTAAGATGTGAATATAAAAGGGAATACACTAAAAGTGTGCATTATTGTAAAAAAAAAATGATTTGTTAATATTTTCAAATGATGATAATTTAATATTTTGACGAGTTTGCTGTTATTAATATTTTATGCGGGGGTCAGTTAAAGCAAATGTCAAATTCCCCGAGTTGTCCCTGGCCTTCACTGAATGAAAAGCTTAATTTCTATGACGTCTAATGAACATAAAAACAGGCTACTGCTGTGCTTATATATTCATAATATATTACAATAATAATAATAATATTAAAAATGTTTTAGCTCGAATATTGTCCATGATTTTAATAGCTGCTATGATAACAACAATGCAAAATTTTCCTCAGAGTTTGGAAAAGTCTATGTTTTCATAACGCCAAAATTTTCTGCTATACCGTTCCTAAGGTATGAGTAAGATTTTTTATTTACTTTTTTTTTGTTTGCTTTATAATTTACACCTAAAAAACAAAAGACATCTGTGTTTTTGAAACAAATGAAGACCGCAGAAGTCAATGATTCGCTTAAATTATTCAGCCTGACGTGTTTACTGCTCCAAAATATTTGAAATGTTTCTCAAAATAAAATATGTTCAAAGGGGAAAAAGATTTAGTTTTTTTGCCAGACATTAAAATAAAGAATATATTTAAGAGCAGTAAACACAATACCGTCAAACCGTGAAACTGAGATATTTTTATCCAAGGTTATCATACCGTCAGAATCTTATTCCGGCCCATGTCTAGCTGTGATCTTCTCCCGCTACCATATGGCATGCAATATGCATATGCAATAGTAGTTTTACAAACTTTACATTTTTTACATAAAACTTTACATAAAATTTCCTTAAAAGAAAAGCAACAAAGGTGGACCAGACTAAATTTTGGAGGACCAACTTTGCTATTTGTCATTTATGAAACTCCAGGACATTCCATAACTCGTTGGAGCCCTGTAAGGGGCATTATCTGCCACCTTTTTACCTATAAGGGTATTTTTTTATATATATATGTGTATATATATACTTACAGGTAAACAGTTGTTACACACATTACACACATTGTAACATTGAAATTTTGGTGTACCAGAACACAAAATATCATTGACAAACAAAGAAAAAAATGTTATGGCCTTCGCTACTTTGTTAGCAAGAAGAAGAATACTACTTGAGTGGAAACCAGCAGCTTCACTTGAAGCTTCAATGTGGATGAGTGATCTGGTTTTATACTTGAAATTAGAGAAAATTACATTTTTAATGAAGGGATCTGTCCAAAAATGTTATGAGACATGGCAACCTATTACACTATGTTAACTGATTTATATAAAGAAATCTGTGCAAGGTTTAAATGTGATCACCAATATGGTTTGGTTTCATATTTATGTAGAAGACCACTATAAATGTATGAGATCATTGATTTGTATCATCATGTAGGTAGTTATTTTTTAACTTATTTTCACAACTGTTATTGTATAACTGTAAATGTATAGAATACTGTAAAGCTTATTTTCCCATTTTGCTAAAAAAAAAATTCTATTTCTGTTGTAATTTTTTTTCAAATTTGATTTGTTTGTTAATTAATTTCGGCGGCAAGGGTCATAAAAAAGGGAAGAAAATGACATCCTTGATTGTGTAAAATGCTTCGTTAAAGCTTGGGAAAATAATCACAAAACAAATCCCCAAACAAACTGAAATTTAATTAAATAGAAATAACAGTATTCGGCTGTTACTAATTAAAAGAAAAAATCATTATCAACAAAATCTATTTTTGAAGTTCAGAGGTGAGAAAAACAGCATCGTCAGGGCATTATTATATTTACATGGAATTTATATATAACACTGAAAAAGTATTCATAAAACATATAAATATGTTATATATTTATTTAATGGAAATATAAACAAAAAAATATATACATAATAATAATAATAATAAAATTATGTGTATATATATATATATATATA
>CAIGQQ010013540.1:0-12655 GCA_903798035.1 Danio albolineatus
GAGAGAGAGAGAGAGAGAGAGAGAGAGAGAGAGAAAGAGAGAGCGAGAGAGAGAGAGAGAGAGAGAATGATATAATATATTGAATAATAATATCATATATTGAATAATAATATGATTTATGTGAATGATATGACTTATATAATAATAATATGATATACTGAATAATAATATCATATATTGAATAATAATATTATTATATATTGGATAATAATATATATCTTAATTTTTTTTCCCTTTTACTATTTACTGTGGGTTTTTTATTACATATGCATGTTCTTTTATTTTGTAAACTTTATAACTGCTTTGGCAAAACATTTGTAACAATTGTCATGCCAATAAAGCAACTATTGAATTGAATTGAGAGAGAGAGAGAGAGAGAGAGAGAGAGTGAGAGTGAGTTAGAGAGAGCAAGAGAGAGAGAGTGAGTGATATTAAAAATCATTTATAAATAAAAGGAACACACGTGTATTGGCAACACTTAATTAATGCTTCATTTATATTGAAATAGGAGCAGTTACCAACCTCTTAAAATTGTTCACAACTCTGCATTTCTGTCTTTTAAGTGCTTCACCTAATTGATTGTATTAGCACATTTTCTTAGCAGTGCTCTAGCAATGCTTCCATATTGGCCTCTTTGTGTTCTTTGTTTATTTTTCATTTGTTCACAAAGCAAAAACCTTCTCTATCAAAACTGGTCAGCGCTGCTTCAGCAATTGATCTTCCCACTGGATATCGAGAAAATGGGGCTGTGTGCCCTCATGTGCAGTGTGAAAGATGGAATCGATACTAACCAAAAGCAAGACTATCATTTTATATATTCCAGTATCTATACATATAGAAATATCAATATTTTTAATAACACTACTGGAGACTTTTACTCTTTTTCAACGGCCCATTCCCCAGTCTCAATGTTTTTCTATGTCCTTGTATATCCCATCATCAGTCTATATCCCATCATCAGTCTAAGCAGAAACAGTATTCACCTGTTTGCGTACCAATTGTAAATGATTTTAACTTTTCAAACCTCATTTGTGACTATTTCAAAATAGTAACTTCTTGACCTGCAGGCATGAGGTATTGCTTTGATGGCCCATTCAGACCTTTTCTTCTCCTTTGTTTTAAATTGAAACAATTCAATTTGAACATTTATTGTTAACAGCTTATTGTTAACAGCTGTTGGCACCAGAACTGATTTTCTGAATTAGTTTATATCTGAGATCTACACTGTTTGCAAGAATGCATTTAATTAAACTGACATACATATATAAAGCTTAGTTCAAATATAACTACCACTATTAAACCATATACTGTATTAAACAAACAAATATAGTTGGGAGTGATGACATTAGTAATATGCAAATTTACACCTTACCTCTTTTAGCAACATTTTCAGCAAAGCTCAGCTACATTTTATGGCTTTACTACTTACCTAGTTTCCCCTGAACTAGTTTGTGGCTGGAAGGACATTCGTTGCTTAAACATATGCTGTATAAGTTGGTGGTCCATTCTGCTGTGGTGACCCCTGATAAATAAGGGACTAAGCTGATGGAAAATGTACGTATAAATGTACTCTCCTTGTAAACCAATTGTCGTTCATTAAAGCCATTAGTCGACTAATTACCCTAGGGCTGGGCCAATAAACGATATATCGAATTGCGATAAAATTTATTTCTTTAACAATAATAAGCTCTGGACTTTTTTTACTCAATTTTGATCTAGGAGCCAATCACAACGCAGCAATATGCTACAACTAGGGCTGTGATGGTAACTGATTTTTTTGTTACCACCGTGATGAAGCAAGAAATTAAGCTGTATGTCGTTTAACTGCACATATATACACATACATTGGCCTATTAGGGATTTTAACGTTTACTCGATGATCAATTGATTGTTGGTAACCTTTTCAATTTATAGACCTTATCAATGACCGATTAGGCATGGACATTTAAAGGATAAGTTATGCTTTGCGCTGTGACAGGCTTCCAGGACTATACACATTAAAGTATTTATCAAGTATCTTACAGAGTCACTCTCTTGAAATTGGGGATGCATAAAACCCTATTATGTGCAGATCTTGGTTATATCGGAGGTGCTGCCGACTGTTAATCGTTCTCGGTTATATCCACTGGTGTAGTCGTTTATACGCATTTCAGGCGATTAAAAAGTAGGCTACATGATGTTTAATTATGGGTGGGTCATGGGTGAATAAGATCAATCATTGGTTATGCAGATTTTTAACTAGTTTGTCTAAATTATTAAAATGTTCAAACGATTTAATTGAATCAATGAATGGTTTTGTCATCAACAGAAAAGTTTAATATTGGCTACTCTTTTATTCTTAATCACACAGTTACAAAAATACATGATTGGAAACTGAATATTTCACTTTTATTTTTTTATTACAATTGTAACCATTTTGTGTTATGCCGTGGACCCAGGGGTACTTGACTTCACCTCAAATGTTCGTGCTTCGTGTTTATTTTCTAGATAACTGATCAAATTAAAATTAGAATGCAAATTGTACTAAATGAAATTCATTCCAATTTTTTTTTCAACAAAAATATATGAATTGTATATTTTTGTGCAACCCCATCCACTACAAAACTGTGCAGTGTTGGATTCGCTTCAAAGAAAATAAGGATTGAATTATGCTCCACTGTAATTTTTGCATTACAAAACTCTGCTACATTTTTAATAAACTTATTTATACAAAATTATTATATGCTACAAGCCTAGTCTATAGCCTACTTTAAATAAGTCAACATATTTTCTTGTTGTCTCTCATCACCTCAACTGCAGCATGCACATCTGTTTATAGGTTAAAAAAAAGACCTACATTTAGCAAAGCCTATACTGATATTTCTGTGCCAGTTTGATACTATTCACAACACTGAGCAGTTTATGCCCAACTTAACTTATTCAAAGCACTCCGTCACCTGAACTCAGAGCTAGTGAGATGGAGAAAATGAAAATGCTGAGGTAAAATCAGTTTCTCAAGTCATAATAATTAAAGTAATGACTTGTATTAAAAATGTTGCTTGAGGTGTGTGATATGGGAATTACAGCGGAGCATTAAAAATGTGTATTTTCTGTGGAGCAGAAATTGATTTGAGTTAGTAGCCCTGCTATGTTTATTTGCCAGAAGAAAAAAAACGTAGTATGAAAAAAGTATGTCAATGGTTTGTCAAAACCAAGTCTGGCAGTGCAACCAGCATATTTCATCACCTTAAAAAGTATCACACAAAACAACCCTGAAAGTTTTAGTTTGTTTGGACTTGCTAGAAGTTGTAGTGTGAATTTTTTTGTTTATGTTTTGCACATTTAATTTATCACGTAATGCCAGACCTTAAACAGATTAAGCCTTTGAAATGTATTTTACTATTTGTTTTAATTTAAGGCCAAATGTGTAATCTGTTTTTATTAATAAATAATATTATAAATTGTAATTTCGTTATTGTTCAATATGAAAAAAAAAAATATTGAGTTTGCATTTTTAACATATCGCCCAGCCCTAAATCACCCATTTATAAAGTTTAATTAGGACTGCTTAAGCAAATATTGGGGAAGGAGTTAAGAGTTTAAGGCCTGAGAAAGAATGTAATTTGTAACATTGTGTTACAGAAATACTAATAATAGATAATAAATAATAATAAAGAAATACTATAATAATAAGGGTTAAAATTAGTCATTAAGAATGCACAGGCATAAAATGGAACCAATTAATTATAAGGTTATAAATGTGTCAGGGAAAAAAAATCATAATAATTTGTTTCAATCATCATATTATATTGTCATATTGTACTGAGGGCCCCCCAAATAAATTCTACTTAGGGGCCACTGAAAGATTGGGCTGGCTCTGTGGTGATTGCCCAGCCTCTGCTACGCCATTCAATATAATAGACTATGAACAGTTTATTTTCCTATCAATCAATAGTTGTGACAAATTCAGTAAACATTGGTGAAACATTTTTCAGGGATATATGCAATGATCTAATTGGGACTGCTCTTATTTATATAATTGGTTTATTATAATAGAGGAAATAATAGCAAGTTAATATGTTCATAAAACATCGTTATATGATTTCAATATATATTTTTTTACATTTAGTAAAGGTGTGCTGTTAAATATTACAATATATTAATATTTTTTTACTTTGAATAGTTTGAATAGATTGAATAGTATTCATTTGCTTTAGTTTCTATTTTTTCGTAATGAATTTCCTTATTAAATACTATAGTAATTTATAGTAAATATTATATTGTTTTTGAACCCTATTAAGTACTAGAATTCATTTGTGGTAATAATTGAAAAATATATTAATTTCTGTCATAAGTATTAGCTGGAGTACTCCCCAAACTTGAGGGGACTCCAGCTATATTTTCACTCCATCTGGCAGCCATTCACCCAGACTACACCTACCATAAAGGGTGTAATAGATCACAAATCTCACCAGTCACCGATCAGACCATTTGTCCGATTAACCAAAAAGTGGAGTAGTCAAATGTAATTTGCTTTTCAATTATTACAAAATAAGTAATGCAAGAAACTTTTGGTTTTAACAAACCTAGCTTAGAACCTGTAATTTGAATAAAAATAAAATTAAGAAATAACCAGGTGAATAAGTATAAATGATAAAATATTCAATGCTGTGAAAAATGATCTACACTACCAATGCTAAATGTAAAAGCTAAAATTATAATTTGTACAACACATCATATTTATTTTCAGGATTATTTTAATCAGAATTAAGGATTCTGTAACTCACTCAAAAAACTTAATTTCATTACTAGATCTATCATTTTTGAATGATTCAGTGGCATATTTTTATGGCTGCTTGGCCAACTATTGGTTAAATAGTATAATTGCTACAACTTGCATTTTTGAGCATCAAGTTAAAAGCATATGATGTTGATTAAACAGTAATTTTAATCTTTACCATAAATGTCAGTGTTTATATCTGAACTATAAACTGTTATCTAATAATAGAAACAGTTTTCCAATCTGGACACTGATTACAATGACATATCTGCGGCACATTGCACACACTATTCAAGCACCACACTAACCTTGATTGTGGAATATTGTTTTGTGTCCTGGATTCTCAGACTTTTTCTTGTTTTGTGATTGTTTGCCCCCTGCCCCAACCTCTGCCTGTCTATTACAGGGAGTGCAGAATTATTAGGCAAGTTGTATTTTTGAGGATTAATTTTATTATTGAACAACAACCATGTTCTCAATGAACCCAAAAAAACTCATTAATATCAAAGCTGAATATTTTTGGAAGTAGTTTTTAGTTTTAGCTATTTTAGGAGGACATCTGTGTGTGCAGGTGACTATTACTGTGCATAATTATTAGGCAACTTAACAAAAAACAAATATATACCCATTTCAATTATTTATTTTCACCAGTGAAACCAATATAACATTCACAAATATACATTTCTGACATTCAAAAACAAAACAAAAACAAATCAGTGACCAATATAGCCATCTTTCTTTGCAAGGACACTCAAAAGCCTGACATCCATGGATTCTGTCAGTGTTTTGATCTGTTCACCATCAACATTGCGTGCAGCAGCAACCACAGCCTCCCAGACACTGTTTAGAGAGGTGTACTGTTTTTCCTCCTTGTAAATCTCACATTTGATGATGGACCACAGGTTCTCTATGGGGTTCAGATCAGGTGAACAAGGAGGCCATGTCATTAGTTTTTCTTCTTTTGATGGAGTGTGATGGAGCATTGTCCTGCATGAAAATCATGTTTTTCTTGAAGGATGCAGACTTCTTCCTGTACCACTGCTTGAAGGTGTCTTCCAGAAACTGGCAGTAGGACAGAGAGTTGACTTGACTTGACTCCATCCTGAACCCGAAAAGGCCCCACAAGCTCATCTTTCATGATACCAGCCCGAACCAGTACTCCACCTCCACCTTGCTGGCGTCTGAGTCGGATGGAGCTCTCTGCCCTTTACTGATCCAGCCACGGGCCCATCCATCTGGCCCATCAAGACTCACTCTCATTTTATCAGTTGATAAAACCTTAGAAAAAATCAGTCTTGAGATATTTCTTGGCCCAGTTTTGATGTTTCAGCTTGTGTGTCTTGTTCAGTGGTGGTCGTTTTTCAGCCTTTCTTACCTTGGCCATGTCTCTGAGTATTGCACACCTTGTGCTTTCGGGCACTCCAGTGATGTTGCTGAAATTTGAAATTTGGCAAAACTGGTGGCAAGTGGCATCTTGGCAGCTGCATGCTTGACTTTTCTCAGTTCACGGGCAGTTATTTTGCGCCTTGGTTTTTCCACACGCTACTTGCGACCCTGTTGACTATTTTGAATGAAATGCTTGATCGTTCGATGATCACGCTTCAGAAGCTTGGCAATTTTAAGAGTGCTGCGTCCCTCTGACAGATATCTCACTATTTTTGACATTTCGGAGCCTGTCAAGTCTTTCTTTTGACCCATTTTGCCAAAGGAAAGGAAGTTGCCTAATAATTATGCACACCTGATATAGGGTATTGATGTCATTACACCACACCCTTTCTCATTACAGAGATGCACATCACCTAATATGCTTAATTGGTAGTAGGCTTTCGAGCCTATATAGCTTGGAGTAAGACAACATGCATAAAGAGGATGATGTGGTCAAAATACTCATTTGCCTAATAATTCTGCACTCCCTGTAGATTTACTTGTTTTGGACTATCCTTTGTATTGTTGTTTGCACCTGTCTCAACCTCTACCTACATGACCATTCTTCATAGTAAAGATGAAAGTGGAACTTCACCTCCGTTGCCACACCCTCATCATTAAAATTACTAATACAGTTGCTACAGTTTAGCAAAGATAGAGTAGTATCAGTTTAAGATAACACTACAGAATGCAGTATCATTCATTAACCGAGATTACTATATTATACAGTATAATAAAAGTTACTGTTGTAATAAGTATACTAGTGTTTTGAAAATATACTATAGTAAAATATACCAAGAATGTATAAATTAACATTTCGTTCATGAACAATATACTGTATTTGCAGAAATTTGGTGGGAAAATGCTGCCATCTCAAGTCAACTAAATAAGACAACATTAAGTTCTTAAATTTGTTTTGCAGGGTGGCAGCTGTAGCTCAGCTAGGATTTTGAAGCTTAAATAACCAATTATAGTTTGTGTTCAGGTGAGAAAGTTTTTTAAACTAATCCGGATTTGAGCTCAGTTCATAATACATTTGAGCCCATGAACTGCTTTGGCCCACCTCTTCCAACCAGTCATCTAGGACCATGTTCAGGGCTTGCTGGAAAGGACCCAAGGACCATAACAGATTATGGTGAATTTAAATGGTTCAATGAGTCTATGGTAGAAAAAGTCAATGAGTATGCAGTCCGGCAGAGTTGTATCATCACACTTGGGTACTGTTCAGATCCCATAGTTTGTTTAATGAGTCGGCAATAAAGGTGACGATCCACATGCAGTTTATTAAATAGAATGGTCGTGACAGTTTGATTACACCCTAAGGGCTCATAAACAGAATGTATTTTCCATTATAATGCTCTACATTTCCATTGTAAAAACATGCATAACAGAGGTGCATGTCCATTGCTTGTGTCACATGAGCACAACGTTTTTAGACGTGTTAAAGGTGCAGTAGGTGATCGGCCAAGTATCTTGGAAACACAGTTACTCCCCTGCTGTCTAAAGCCACGCCTCCTGAAACATGAACACACTCACCTTAAAGATGACAGCAGACATCCCACTAGATCATGTCATTTGCCAGTTACAAAACTTTACAGTACATTATAACTAAAAACTGTATTATATCTTGGACGTTTTCAGTTGTGAAGCAAGCAAGACTTGTCATAATTTGCAACATTTCATGCTTGCAAGGATCTGGTCTCACAATTTTTTTTAGTCTTATGCCTTACCCAGAATCTAAAAATACATATAATTACATTTAGATCATTTACTTTAATCATTACTATCAGACTGTGAAGAGACTTTCAACCTGCACAACAAAAAATGTTTCTGAAGACAATCACCTACTACAGCTTTAAAAGAACTTTGAAATGCAGATGCACTCATCAGTTTCATTTCCAAAGCAGTGAACCAATCAGAAGTAGGAGGCAAGGAAAGTGTGGCAAGTTTCTGTTTACAGGCTCTCAGTGGCTGTGTCCAGATATCCTCATACTTTATTTCAGGGGTGTCAAACTCAGTTCCTGGAGGGCCGCAATTCTGCACAGTTTAGTTCCAACTCTAACTAAACACACCTGATCAAACTAATTCAGTCCTTCCAGCTTGTTTGATACCTACAGGTAAGTGTGTTGAATTAATCTGTGTAGGGCTGTGGCCCTTTAGAAACTAATGCCGCATTCACACTAGAGTTGGTGTGTGTGAAAATACTGTAGTACGGTGCTGGATTAAACAAGATGATAAGACGTTTAAAAAGCAAGCAATTTGGTCCATATTGTAAATTTCTGCCCAGAGAGGTCTTGTTTTGTTCTTCAATTGGTCTTATGCAGTCACATGTTGCGATTTTGCAAGTCAGAGTTCACCAAGCTTGAAGCGAACTGCGAAAGAGTTCACCAAGCGAACTGCGAAACTTGTCACACGAGCTTGCGTTTCCGGTCTTTCGCATTTGTGTGCGTATGAATGAAAGTCCAGTGTCACTGCGGCTTTAGTTTGACACCACTGCTCTGTTTAAAACATCAGAGAAGCAGAAAACAAAACTAAGACTTTCATAGTTGGAAAAACAAATAATATAAGTGGATACAGGTTTGCAGCATTCTTCAGAATATCTTCCTTTGAGTTCCACGTAAGAAAGAGAATCAAACACATTTATTACAAGCAAAGCGTAAGTATCAGAAATGTCAATTTAGGGTGAACTGGTCTTTTAAGCTGTCATGACAACCATAGGCAATGTGCACTACATGATATGCTATTTTATTCTCGGCTAAGTCCTTTTATTCATCAGGGGTTGCCACAGCGGAATAAACCACCAACTTATCCAGCGTACGTTTATGCAGCGGATGCCTTTCTGTGTCATAATGTTCCAAATTATGCCCATAAGAGCACAAGCATGGCTTAATTTATAATGAGCCAAATAGCTTGCCTTGTCATTCCTGGGATTGACAGGGATTTTGCTGATAAACTTTCTAAAATACATCAAACTCCTGCAACAGTAAGTAGACATTTTACAACACTTAAAGGGGTGGCCCATTACGATGTCATATTTTAAAGTTGAAGTGTAATGTAACTGTGAACATTAACAACATCTCTGAATGTAATATGCTCAAATTTCAATGCAAAGCGTGACATTGACTTTCACAGAGTTTGGGGACTACAAAAAAATACATTCAGGCTGGTGAGATTATTAGTGTATTTGGGCTTCCAAATGACACAACACAAAGAGAAAAGTGCCCACAATTCAATTTTAATTATGTTCCAGAGAAGTATTAAAAAAAACCATACAGCTCTAGCATTTTGACAAAGGACAGCAAGTGTTTTTATTTGTAAAATTGTTCAGCTACAGTACATGCACAGTTAACGGTATGTTGTAGTGAGGACATAAATGATGTAAACAACAGAAAATGCTATTTGGCACTGCTAAAAATTTAGCTACACATTCCTATTTTTATCAGTCATACCAATATAAACACTCATAATCTTCAGCATAACATGCAGTGTCTCTCTATGCGGAGGGTTTCCCTGTGTTCTACATCTCAGATAATAAAAAAACTTGTCAGATGTTATTTTAAGAGAGCAGGCATGAGGTTCAACTCTGTGCTCTTAATTTTCTGTCAGATTCAAGCACAACCTCAAGCATAACAGCTACTCTGACTGACAGTTTACACAGCACAAAAGTGTGTGCTTGAAGGCGCGTGGTGCTTCCTGGTTACGTGGAGCCGATCTGTGAATCACAGCACATTATGTTAGCTGACCAATCAGAGCCTCTTGATGGCGGGCCTTTCAAAGGAACTAGGAAATATAACAGTCATTTTCATGTTAGCTTAGTAGTTGTATATAATTACAGATATATGAAAAAATAGCATGAATTTCTACAAATGAAGCATGAGCACACACTGCTTTGCATCTTATAAATACAGTCAATTCTTAAAAATACACTGTGGATCACCCCTTTAAGGCAAAACATACTGAAGTAAAAGTAAATCAGATTATCTCTTTTTAAGTAAAAAAAAAAAGAAGGAGAAATGCTCACTTATGTCGAGGTCACAAACTGTCACACTTATGTCATGGTTTTTCAAAGTCATCAGATCTCCCTTTTCACACTGCATAACTATGTGGGGCAGCATTCAGTTGCTGCTGTGTTCACACTCTGCAATAGATCAGGACAGGAAGATACACTTTGCATGAACTACACTAGAAACAGTCACCAACAACTCTGACTTGCAAAAATACACAAGAACCGATAAGGAAATAACTCAAGATCACACATGAGAGTGGGGTCAATAAATAATTGGGCAATGTGCTGCTGTGGCAAATGCATCAGCTTTGTTTCTTTTTAATGGTATTGCTTGCGTAGATAGAGGTCACCAGAAGTCGCTCACCTCTCCATTGAAATGAATAGTGTGAATGAGGCTTTATGTGCTGTAACATGTAAAACGGCATCATGAAGCGAACATTCAAAAAACAACTCATGTAAACATCCTAATCATATTATTGTCGTATTCAGATTAAGGCAAGTAATTTTATTACTGATATGTAATAAAATAGGTCCATGTAAACATGGTCAGTGTTAAGCTGAGATTTATAATTAACCAGAAGGCAGAACACCTGCAAAGTTTAACCTAATAGAGTGATTGAAAAAAAAAAAAGGCCTGTGACTATGGGAAATTTAAAATTATTTTAAACCATTTGGGCACAGGAAATTATTACATTTGTTGCTTTAACAAAGATCAATTGTATATATTTTTACAAAGAAGATACAGTAGTATGAAGGAAGATACATTTGAAGTAGATCAAACATGTCAAAATAAGAATGGGTGTTGTTGAATAAATTTTAGGACAATTTTAAAGAAAGGTTTTAATCCACTTCAGATGTTATACAGCATTATTTGACATTTTCTTATTTTATTTCTGTACTTCAATACTGTTAGACTCTCCAGAAAACCATAAACCATAAAGCACTGTCTATTTAATTTGTATCTTTGTTCTATTGTATTAATTTATGCTTCTTTATAAAAAACATGCTTGCTTGAAACAGACACAGAAAAATCAACACTTCAAGAGCATGCTCTGTAAAGCAGCTTTGTAAACATAAACACAATCTTTGTTGACGATGGTTTGGTCACCAAGCATAATGTTGTTGCAGTAACAGTCATTTAGTCGAAAATGGTAACCATGCTGTCAATCAATGTGGTTTCAGGAGTGATTCATGTTTCAGACAGACACATGGAATGATAATTTATTAAATTCACTACTGTATCTGTACACAGATCTTCTAAAACTTTAAAGTACAAATAAATTCAGTTGTGGAAAGCAAGTGACCATATACAGTATATATATTAAACTATGGTTTGAATTAGTTTGAAAAAATCATACACAGTCACATCCCTAATATATATTAGGCAAAATATATATGTATAGCTTTAACAGAGATTTATATTTAACAATACAGTGTTATTGTCCATTGTTTGATTATATTACATTTTTATTTTACATTTTACCACAATACCAATATATTCAGAAAACCATTAAGCACTGTCTATTTAATTTGTTCCATTGTATTACAATTCAAAATTATGCATTCTTTCCAAACAGACTTATTTAAATACATCTTATTAAATTACATAAATATCTTTATAAATATCGCAGAAAAACAAAATATTGCACTGTCAGTTTTTTTCCCATTATCTTGCAGTCCTAGTATCTAACTGCCCCAAAAAGTGAGTTGAATTAAGCTGCAGTGTGAACGTTGCCTTTATTAATGCTTTTTCTATGCCAATACTTGAAATTCAACTGTAAAAACACTCACATGTAAGGTGTGTTGATGAGTTGATGGTGCGAATACGTTCCCTCAGCGCTGACCAGAGCCCATAGGTCTCCCATGGCTTTTTCTAACAGAGGGTCCACTTCAAACATCAGTCTGAACTGGCTAATCCACTGCCTGAAACAGACACAGAGGAAGCGGAGGACAGACGTGAATCCCTCCATTCATTCTACAGTCTTTAGGTGCACGTGTGGACGCTGTGCATCAACCAACCTGATGAAGTGGCAAATTTGTGGACGCCTCTGTCCCCTTTTCTCTGCAGGACAATCCTTATATGTGATCACAAGTCAAGGAGAAAGCACACAACAGTGCGACTACAGACTCTCTTAATCTAAAAGGGAAAATAATCCAGCCTCAATTAATAGGCTAAACCAAAACAGGGCAGCTCTTGTTTCTTTGTCAGTGGGATTAAGAGCCATGTGAGGCTGCGTGTCGCTGGGACTGAATCTAAGACTGCTCAATGAATGATGGACTCAGCTGCTTTGGGATCAGATGCATAAATTAAAAGAGGTAAAATAATAGCCTGAAGAAGGATATAGAGAAAGCAGCTTATGGGCGAAGATGTGTGATGGTACGACCCAGTTGTGCATCATGAGGGTCATGCTGACAAGCTGCGTCCCTCTGTTTAGCTTCCCATCTGAGTCTGCAAAAAAAAAAAA
>CAIGQQ010013549.1:0-10464 GCA_903798035.1 Danio albolineatus
ATATATATATATATATAATTCATTACGTGTCTATATATATATATATATATATAGTAAAGCATAGAGTTAAAAAATATTTAAAAGCTAGTTTTAAGATAATAAAACACTTAAAATAAGTCTCGGAATGAATGTTATAATACATAAGAATTCAAAAAATCTTACCAAGTATAATTATCTTACAGCACTGGCAGATCATTTGACTTGTTTCTAGTCCGCATCTTAAATCATTAATTTATTTTTCATATTAAGATGTGTTTGAAGCTGAATCTAACCCTTCATTCATCCACTTTGTGACAAGTTTTATATATATAAGAAAAGCTCACAGATAAGAAACAATATTTAGAAGCCACTTTTAAAATAACAGTACATTTAAATCACACTTATAGGAATTAGTGTCATAAGACTAATTTTAAGACATTCTTTACTAAAGCCTTGATATGTTTTTTATTATTATTTTTTTTATTTCAAGAAATCTTAGCAAGCATTAATTATCTTACTGTGCTAGCAGATCATTTGACTTGTTTCCACTCTGTATCTTCTTAAATCATTCATTTATTTCTCCTATTAAGATGTTGTTTTGAAGCCCATCGTTTGTCTATTTCTTGACAAGTTTATTTATAAGAAAAGCTCACAGTCCAAAACAATAATTTAGAGGATAGTTTTAAGATAATATACACTTAAAATAAAAGCACTTATTGGAATAAATGGTATAATACTTGTGTTAAGTCATTGTCTTTCTTTACTAAAGCTTAGGTAAGTTTGTTTATTTCAAGCAATCTTACCAAGTACAAGTATCTTACTGCACTGGCAAAACATCTGAATTAGTCTGCATCTTCTTTAATCATTCATTTATTTGTCATATTAAGATTGATATTCTTTACAATGTGTTTGTTGTTTTGAAGCTTAATCTAACCCGTCATTCATCTGTTTCCTGACAAGTTTTATATTCCACAGGATCCTTTTTGTTTGTTGTTCCCCTCTGCAATTCTCCTGATTCATAAACCTCTGAGAAAATGAATCTTCTGCCTCAGTAGGTGGTGATAAGTTTATGGCCCGGATGCTGATGGCGCAGATAGAGGTGAGAGGTGGGGTGGTGTGAGTTATGTGTTGAAAGGCCCCCCGTACACAATTCATGAGATTTACAATGAAAGAGGACGTTTTATTGATCCATTCTGTTTTAGCCAGATGGGAGAAACGGCTGCTCCCCAAACAAAACTGTAAGAGATGAAATGGCCCAATAGTTCAAGATAAGATTGCGCTCACCTTTCTTTGTGGATTGATCCTGGCAGTTTTCGAAGGTGCAGGGCCCCCACGCGCTCCAGGCGGACACCTCACACTCCACGGGACAGGGGATTTGGCAGAGCTGGGTGGTGTTATGAGGAACACCCAAACACAGGTCACTGTTCACTGGACGCAAGGCTGTGGAGACACACATAGATGTTTTTTTTACTGAAGGGTCTCTATAATTACAATGGGGGAAATAGATATTGAACATGTCACCATTTATCTCAGATAACATATTTCTAAAGGTGCTGTTGACTTTTTCACGGGACGTTGGTAACAGCCAAATAAATCCATATATGCAAAGAAAACAAAGCTAAATAGATTACAAATGAAGCTATGTGTAATAAACAGAAATGACACAGGGAAAAAGTATTGAACACAAGAAGAAAGGGAGGTGTAGAAAGGCAGTGAAAGCCCAGACAGTGGCTGAAATCTCTCTGTAGTTATTCAGCAACCCTAAACCATTTGTCGTTGTAAATGAATATTAGCTGCTTCAGTCAAACATCTACATTATCAGGAGGATGATGATGAAACCAGGGTGGACATTTCAGCAAGACGATGATTCAAAACACAGCCAAGGAAACTTTCAAATGCTTTCAGAGAAAGAAAATCAAGCCTAACCTAAATCCAATAGAAAATACAAAAATAGATTTAATAGGCGAGACCCACAGAACCATCAAGATTTTGAAAAACTCACACCTGAGCAATGCATGCGACTTCACTCACCACATGAGAGTTGTCTTCAAGCTGCCATCACCAAAAAAGGCCTTTTATATTAAGTATTATATACATTTCAGTAGTTCAGTACTTTCAGTACTTATTACACATAAGTGTTTTTCATATTTTTTGTTTTGTTTTATTTTTATGTTTGCAATGTTTGAGTTTTTACTAAAATCCGATTCAATTCCATGTCTACGGCTCCTTTAAAAAAATTTTGGTCCCAGGAAAAACACGACATGTTCATGTTCAATACTTATTTCGCCCACTGTTTACATGTACAGTACTTCATATGGGATAGGAATGTAGGGTTTGTGCACATAAGAATGTAATTCAGATATATCGTACTTATAAATACAAATGTTCATGTTAAGGTGTTTTGAAGTGACACATATCTGTAGTTCAATCAGCATTAAGGAATTTAACCTAGGGGCTGTTTACAGTTGCTTTTATGCATTTCTCATGAATAGATAGCTTTCCTTTGATGATATGGGCAGCTGTAAATGCCCTCTGAAACACATCCGAGACTAGATAGACAAATCTGATCGCTCAGATCGCTCAGACCAAAATTGTTGCAAACAATTATATGTGTTGAATTTAAATAAGCAAATTAATTTAGTAATGTTCAACTTAATTAGATGTTTAAATTCAGCCCAAATAAATTGTTTCCAACCACTTAACTTTAAAAAATTTAGTAAGTCCATGAAATCCTCTTTGAATATATTCAAAGAAACATGGCATTCAGAAACAAAACTGGACAGGTCTAACTGCATCTAACTGTTTAAACCACAAATGAAAATTTTACTCCTCCCAAAATTACAAAAATAAATGTGTTATGGGCTATATGTCGGTCAGATAAACAAGCGTAAATGTATATGCTATGGAAGGCCACAGGTGACAGTTTGAGAGAGTTTTATAAATGTTTGTTTTATTTTTGACCATGAAATGATGAAATGAAATTATGTTAATATGAGAACGCTGTATATACAGCAGACGCACAGAACGCACCTGTGACCTATCTGTGGGAAAAGAGAGGAATAATAATTGAAAAATATAGTGCTGCATTCATTTACAAAGCCATGTTGTTTTGTTTTTGGGAGAATATGTTATACACAAATTAATATAAACCCTTTACATGTCTTGCATGTGTGTCAAATAATGGGTGTTTATAAAGAAATTCAAGAGTTCACACTTAGCTGATGATTGATTATAAAGCTTGTTTGGCATGCTGTCCCGGGAGAGAGCCCAGAGCTCATAAGATCCTCGAGCCTGGGGCTCCCTCCCGTTTGCAAGGCGAGAGGATAGTTTGAGCTCAGGTAGATCTCGAGAACTCCCCTGCGGGTAGCTAATGAACGGATGTGATTGCTAAAAAAACATAACTACTTACTACACTCAAAAAAATATTTCTGCTGTTTGTTTACTCTACTTAATTATAATGAGCTGAATCAACACAATTCTTGAAGGTTTTTCTGGGATAACTTAATTGTTTTATGTTCAATCAACTTAAGTTTGTAAAAACAATTAAGTTAACGTAACTGATTTGTGTTGAGACAACATGAAGGAATAGTGTGGAACCCTACATTTTTTACAGTGTAGGAGCATGTCTATGGTGGTGATTTGGATTAGTCAATTAACTTAAGTTGCATGTTTTTGGACGGTGGAGAAGGCGGAGAACCCGAGGGAAACCCACGTGAGCACTGGGAGAACATGTAAACATCTCAGAAACGTCAGCTGGCTTGGTAAAGACTAGAATCAGTGACGTTCTTGCTGTGAGGCAACAGTGCTAACCACTGGGCCATCGTGCCACCCATCTAGGAAAGGAGGAGGAGGTGGAAGGGGGGATTCTGAAAAATGAAGATGGCTGTGATATGGAAGTTAGGGTATTTATAGTGGATTAGTCTGATTGGTGAATCATAAATTGAATAATGTGGGACCAGCTGCAAGCAATCATCTGCATGTGATTCTCTCGAAATTAGTTTATAAATAAACTTCACATAATCACAGAGCCTTCCTTGTGCGATGGTAATGATGTTTTACAACCTGCATATAAAATAATTTGAATGCCAAATAAGATGTGTAGCTTATGTTTCTGTAAATAGCAATATTAGTTGAATAAATTGCAGTGTATCTAATACTGTAGTTGACATAGCCTAGTTAAATTTGCGTACAGCATGGGATTTGAACATTGGAATCCGAAGACATATTAATTTTTTAAATGTAAATGGATCTGTTTACAGAAATCAGAGCAGAATTCAGAAATCAAACCAGGTGTAAACGGGCCCTTAATCCCATACATTCAATGGTCTCCACCAGTGATGGGTGTAATTAGCTACACAGTAACTAGCTACTAATGGAATTACTTATTCACTGAAATCGTAAAGTCAAATTACACGATGAACATTATTCTAATAAACAATAGCTTATGGTTGCATATGTTTTGCTTGACATCTCTCGAGGCCCCCTTTGTCCTTGTTTTTTTTCGATCAGCAACTAGCGCTCGGAGCCGTAGGTGACTTTCTTCAATGTCATTGCAGGAACAGATCTGCACTGATACTCTTTGATGGATCTTCTGTTCATTCACATGCAAATTGCTTCATGTCCAAAATGTGTTCACTCTGTGCTTTGAGCCATTTTCTAAATCATTCCGTTAGCAAGTGTGTGTTTCTCATTGTAGATTTTCAGTGGGATCTAAGTGATTGATTGCAGGGCCGGTTGTAGAGTCATTAATGATTTAAATAAACTTGTTTAAAAGAGAAATTTAAAAGGTTTTTGTGAAGTGCTCCGTTGGGAATAACTTCACCCTAACACTCAATTTAGCGAGCTGAATTTACCTCTGAAAGTGACATGCCAAAAACAAAATTAGCTGTCAAATTGACAAAATTGATTTGCAAAGAATGTCAAATTGACTTGCAAATGCACAGGAAAACACAGGAGTCTGTCTACATTTCTGCTTAATTGGAACCCTATAACTCTACATACATTTAATTTCAGCTGCAATACAATGTTATCACCTGAGGATTCTTTTACCATGCTTTGTATACATTTTCAAGAGTTCACACTTAGATAATGCTTAACTATTTTAGCAGGTTTGGCATGTTGTCCTGGGAGAGAACCCTGAGCTCAGTGATAGATGAGCCCAAGGTTCCCGCCTGGTCAATAAGCAATAGGAAGGATACAAGATCAGGTAGTTATCGATATCTTCCCAGGAATAGACCGCCAATTGCACCAGTTTGTACGGTGCTTGTGACTTTAACTTTTGCTGCACGTTTTTCGAATGTGGGAGAAAACCCACGCGAACACGGGAAGAACATACAAACTCCGAACAGAAAATGTCGACTGGCTCAGCTGGCATTTGAACCAACGACCCCCTTGCTATAGGGCAACAGTGCTAGACACTGAGCCACCGTGTCGCCCAAACTTAGAATTGAGGAGGAGGGAGAAGGGATGGATGGGGGGGGGGTTTCCAAAGCGAAGATGAGAAATAAACTTTAGGCTGGATATTTATAATAAATTTGGAATGATCCGATTGGCTAGTCAGTGATTAGTGATAGGGATCAGCTGTAGTCAATCCTATCACGTGCTCCTCTCGAAATTAGTTTGTGAAACTTCACTTAACGTTCGCATTGCATATGATTCCTAGCATTTCTGATGCAGCAAACTTGCTTGGTAGTACAGTGTTGCATTTGTTCTTGGATGCAAAAAAACAACAACAACAAAAAAGAAAAGCCATGTAAAATAAGGCACGAAGGTCAAGAAGGTCATTGGTTTGAGCCCTGGCTGGGCCAGTTGGCATTTCTGTGTGGAGTTTGCATGTTCTTCCCTTGTTCATGTGGGTTTCCTCCGGGTGCTCCAGTTTCCTCCACAGTCCAAAGACATGGGGAATAGGTGAATTGAATAAGCTAAATTGGCCGCAGTTTATGCATGTGAATGCAAGAGTGTATGGGTGTTTCCCAGTGTTGGGTTGCGGCTGGAAGGGTATCCGCTTGGTAAAGGGAATAAGCCAAAAAGAAAATGAATGAATAAATGAATAGGATAAACCTGCTTATGTGGCCAGCCTAAGGCACACCTGTGCAATAATCAAGCTGTCAGTTCAACATCTTCATATGCCACACCTGTGACACATGTGAGGTTTATGGATCATCTCGGTCAATAGGAATTGCTCACAGAAGGCTGGCTCACACTACATGATTTTTTTATCATCCTAAATGATCGTAGCATGTCAAGCTTCACAAACACAATTCCAATGTCACACGGTAAGATCTCAGTTAACAATGTCAGATTAAATGATAATAACGATGTGCAAACACTGACACACAGCAAACATAAACACTGTGTACATGTAATTTTGCTGACAGAATGCATCAATAATAAAACAAAACAAAACAAAAACTCTGTTTTGACTATTTCCTGTGGTTGTTTGAAACTTTCATGCTAATTGTGTCATCAGATTAGGTTCTCCTATTGGTTCTTGGATTGGCGCTGGTGGTCACTGAAATCACACTGCAGTAAAAAGTTTCTGAAATCTTCTGACATAACCAGCTATTAAGCGGCTGTCAGCGATTACGTTAATCCAACGATCAAATACAACCAGTTTTAGCCAAAGATTACAGGAATTGTTTAGAATTTTCTACATTTTTCTCAGAGAACCCAAAGCATAGCTAAAAATCACACAGTGTGAGCAGTACAGTGAATTATACATCTTCACAAAACATAGATAATGATTGATAATTGATAAAATTAGTATAATTTGTAAAATTTCCTTAAAAGGGGAGCTGTTATGCCTCTTTTTAAAAGTAACTGAAATTTCAGTTCAAAATACCACACAAATGATATTTTATAACTCTTTGAAACTGCCCACTTTAGGTTTAGATTCTAATTGTGCCATTGCTGGTGACTGTATCTATAAATTCAAATGAGATCGTGTTCCCAGTCCTATTTTCAAAAGAGAGCTGAGCTACAAATGCCCTATGCTTATGAGGAAGAGATCATCACTGTTTCTGCAGACTGTTTTTATTATTTAAAAAAATTAATACATTTTTACCATAAGAAGCTGGTTATGTTCACAGAGTGCTGCCATAGAGCATCTCACTTTTAAAGCCATATACAATCTTGCTCCTCCATACCTTACTAGTCTTGTTCATATCGCCACACCTTCTCGAACACTCAGGTCTTCTTCTTTCATTCACCTCACTGTTTCCCCTGTCCGCCTTGTCAGCATAGGGAGCAGATCCTTCAGCCACTCTGCTCCTCAGCTTCTTTGCAATTCACTTCCTCCTGATCTCCGTAATTTAAACTCTTTTTTACCATTTAAACCCAAACTCAAAACACATCTGTTTAGAACAGCTTATTCCCTTTAACTCAACTGCACTATTAAAAAAATTGTATTGTATCCTATTGACTTTTATATTGTGTTCTTATTTGAACTGCTTGTTCCTGCTATCCTGTATGGTGACCTTGAGTGTCAAGAAAGGCAGCTTTAAATAAAATACATTATTATTATTATTATTATTATTATTATTATATAGAACTGTGTTTAAATCTCTTATAAAAGTGATTTTTGCATGATAGGTCCCCTTTAATGCTCATGGTTGCACAAAGCATCTATATGATGGAAGGGGTAAAAGCTCATTGTAAAGGAGGTGAGAAACATCCTCAGCTTGACTTTACATTGGTAGAAATCATTCCAGTTTCCTTGCATCTTACCAATGATCTTACTTGCCTCATTTACAATCCTGCAAAGCTTAGCTAGAGTTCCAACACTTAGGATACCACACCATGAATCATATTAAAAATCAAGCAACTAATTATTTGTATACCATTCCTGTTCACTCCATTGACCTGCGTTTTATGAATCACCACGGATCACTCATCTTTAATGTTCTACCCTGGGGTTAAGTAAATCAACAACAGATCTTCACTTTCAGGTGCACTATCCCTTTAACCACCACACACTCTCAAACAAAATCCACACACACGCTCCGTCTACCTGTCTGACTTCCTCTCCCAGCGGCTCCCGTTTCTCTGCCCTGTTAACCCAGTCTGATTAATGACCCTCTCCTTTCAGGTTGACCTTGTTCAGGTGGCACAACACTCGCTTGGAGGCCAGATGGTCTGCTGTTTGCCCACCCAGGGTTTCCCCGACCTAATTACGGCCCCAGTATCCCATCAGCCCCTCTGTCTGACAGCCGCCAACACATTCACCTGCTTGCATCACCATCATCGCCATCATCATCAATAACCGGCTCCTGCCTGCGGGTCGGTGCTGCGTGGATGCTCTGTAACAAAGCCGTGGTGTTGAATATCTCATAAAGATCCACGACGGGGTGCGACATTGATTATATTCTGGCCGAGGCGAAACGAATGAACACTGTTGTTGTGTTCTGCTCTCTTTGTGACTGAGATGTGTTAATGGATAAAGATCGCGACAGCAGCTGCTTTCCCCTGTTGTCTAAATGTCTGAAACCACCCGCCGGGAGAGGAAATCAAGCACAGCTTCCCCAGGCCCAAACAGCAGAGCAGGAAGCGCTGGCAGAGAGGAAGACAACAAGCGGCTTTTGATATGTAAAAACGCATACTTTGTGCTCGGTGCCATTCTGGCATTCATTATTTGGGTTTAGAAATCCATAAGGCCAAAATGACTGCAAATGAATCTGGAATGGAAAAGCTACTTTCCTATTTACTGGAACAATCTATGTTACAGATTCTTCACTTCTGGCAAAACAAAGCATAATAAGAGAACAATAACAGTTTAAGAGAGGTTTATATACATTTTGAGGTATGCAGTACTCGCATCTCCTGCTTCTACTTACATTTTCACTTAATTTGAATCAACACAAATAGAAAAATGATCTGGAATATTAATCATTAACATAAACAATGTACTGTTTATGGTGGCACGGTGGCTGGGTGGTTGGCACTGTCGCCTCACAGCAAGAAGGTTGCTAGTTGGAGTCCTGGCTAGACCAGTTGTCATTTCTGTGTGGAGTTTGCATGTTCTCCCTGTGTTCACATGGGTTTCCTCTGTGTGCTCCAGTTTCCCTCACAGTCCAAAGACATGCGCTATATGTGAATTGTTCATTCATTCATTTTCATTTCGGCTTAGTCCCTTTATAAATCAGAGGTCGCCACAGTGGAATGAACCAACAACTTATCCAGCACATGTTCTACGCAGTGGATGCCCTTCCAGCTGCAACCCAACACTGGGAATCACCATATACACTCCTTCTCACACACACACACACACACACACACACACACACACTATGGCCAATTTAGCTTACCCAATTCTCCTATACTGCATGTCTTTGGACTTGTAGGGGAAACCGGAGCACCCGGAGGAAACCCACCTGAACGCTGGGAGAACATGCAAACTCCACACAGAAATGCCAACTGACCGAGATGGGGTTCGAACCAGCAACCTTCTTGTTTTGAGGCTGTTGTGCTACCCACTGTGCCACCGTGATGCCCCTAAGGTGAATTGTATGAACTAAATTGGCTATAGTGTATAACTGTGTGTGTGTGTGAGAATGCGAGACTGTATGGGTGTTTCCCAGTACTTCATCTGATAAGTAAAACATATGGCTGAATAGTTGGTGGTTCATTCCGCTGTGGCGACCACGGATAAATAAGAGGCTAAGCCGAGGGACTAAGGGAATAAGCTAATTTGCAATGCGTTTTAGTGGTTTAAAAAAAAATTGCTAAACATTTCTCGATAACAGATTACAAATGGAATGTTTTAATTAGGAAATCAAATCCCTAAATATGGATTTAAATGGATATGTTTAGGCAAAAAAATAAAATAGCATACTATTTTGAGCTATACTTTTCTAAACATATAAATTATTAAGGGACCAATGTAATTATGAATGACAATATTATATATATTATACATATATATTTACTCAGAACAAGTGCTGGCGACACGGTGGCTCAGTGGTTCACAGCAAAAAGTTGCCAGTTGGCATTTCTGTGTGGAGTTTGCATGTTCTCCCCGTGTTGGCGTGGGTTTCCTCCGGGTGCTCAAGTTTCCCCCACAAGTCCAAAGACATGCGCTATACGTGAATTGAATAATCTAAACTGGCCGTAGTGTATGTGTGTAAATGAGAGTGTATGGGTGTTTCCCATTACTGGGTTGCAGCGGGAAAGGCATCTGCTGTGTAAAACATATGCTGGATAAGTTGGCGGTTCATTACACTGTGATGACCCCTGATGAATAAAGGGACTAAGCTGAAGGAAAAAGAATGAATGAATGTAAATTGCTCAGCATGTATGAGTCTACCTCTCCCAAATCTATGTTTTAAATTAATATTTTTAATAGGAAGCTATACAATTTAACATTTGGGCAAATACATTAGTTTAGTCAGTACTGAGATCAAATCTGGAGCTAATCTAAATAAATATATATTATATATACCCAAATTAATGTCATGGAAAAATATTAAATAATATAAAAAAGGAAAAATC
>CAIGQQ010013569.1:0-17554 GCA_903798035.1 Danio albolineatus
TTTTTTCTTCTGAAGAAAGTCTTATTTGATTTATTTCGGCTAGAATAAAAGCAGTTTTTAATTTCTTAAAAAACAATTTAAGGTCAAAATTATTAGCCCCTTTAAACTGCATTCATTTTCTTTTCGACTTAGTCCCTTTACTATCCTTTACTATTCTGGGGTCGACACAGTGGAATGAACCACGCCAACTTATCCAGAATATCTTTTATGCAGCAGATGCCCTTCCAGCTGCAACCCATTACTGGAAATCATCCATACACACTCAGAATGGATGGCAATTTACAGTAGCTTACCCAATTCACCTATACCACATGTCTTTGGGGGAAACCGGAGCACCCGGAGAACATGCAAACTCCACACAGAAATGCCAACAGGCGACAGCACTACCCACTGCGCCACCGTAGCACCACCTTTAAGCTATTTTTTTATAGTCTATAGAATAAACCATCTTTATACAATAACTTGCCTTATTACCTAACCTGCCTAGTTAACCTAATTAACCTAGTTAAACCTTTAAATGTCACTTTAAGCTGTATAGAAGTGTCTTGAAAAATATCTAGTAAATTTTATTTACTGTCATCATGGCAAAGATAAAATAAATCAGTTATTAGAGAAGAGTTCTTTAATCTATTATCTTCAGAAATGTGTTGAAAAAACCTTCTATCCGTTAAAGAATAAAAAATAAACAGGGAGGCTAATAATACAGGGGTTTTTATAATTCTGTCTTCATTCTGATCACACAAAAATATAGAAAATAAAATTAATTGAAGATTTCAGATGAAAAAAATACAGTGGGCGATGCGGTGGCACAGTGGGTAGTGATGTCGCCTCACAGCAAGAAGGTTGCTGGTTGAACCTCCGCTGGGTCAGTTGGCATTTCTGTGTGGAGTTTGCATTTTCTCTCCGTGTTCACGTTAGTTTCCTCCAGGTGCTCCGCTTTCCCCCACATTCCAAAGACATGCACTAGGTGATTTAAATAAACTAAATTGGCAGTAGTGTATGTGTGAGAATGAGTGTGTATGGATGTTTGCTAGTATAGGTTGCAACTAAAAAGGCATCCGCTGTGTAAAGCAAATGCTGGATAAGTTGGTGGTTCATTCTGCTGTGGCAACTCCCGATGAATAAAAAGACTAAGCTGAAGGAAAAAGAATGAATGAATTTAATAAAATATCAGGAAACATTAACATTTTTAATCACATTCATTTACATCTTATATACATTGAAAAAAATGATGTCTGCAAAACTTTTGTAAACAATATATATATGCAATATAATTCAACTTAATTTGTTTGTTTAAATTGAACCCAAATAAATTGCTTACAACTTAACGTAAATAAATTAGTAAATACAAGGAATCATATATTTTTTACAGATTTTCAGTGAAGATTGTTAATTATCCATTTGGGAAAACCATAATAGGCTTTATAGCATTTTAATAATTTATACATTTCAATAGTTATATAATTGTGTACATAATAATAACTGTACATACCGTTCATAATGTAACATTATATGCAAATGTGAATATATCAAGAATATAATTCAAGTATAACAAAGTATTATCCATCATTCTTCTTTTTATATATAATGCAATTTATGAAAAGCATAACATGATTTGCAATACAATTTTTAAATGTATATATATAATTTATACAATCTACTTAAGATTATTCAAAATAAATAACTCACACAATATTCACATCATTTTTGCAAAAAAACTGTTCATGCATACTTATATAAATTATCAAATATTTCTCAAATCATACTTTTATTCATGGCTTATAACAAAAAAGCGTCCATTTCTAAGTCTTTAACGAAATAATAAACAATAAACTATGTATGTTTGAAATGACAAAGGGACCTGGCAGATATTTTGCATTGCAAATGGCAGGCTGCAGTAATGCGTCTTTATGTTTGATGAGACAATGGGGATAATTGTGGTTTCTCCAGCGAGGAGAGACTTGTTAAGCTGGAGAACTGATTGCTTGCTGTGCGGCTTGAACGCAGAAACACTGCTGAAACAGGACCTGAGGGGATAAATGTGCGTATGTGTGTGTTTGTGAAGCTGCGTTTCGTGCTTTGCTTATCTTTGCTAACAGTTTTATTGAAATTAATGATACATATTTGTGATGATAAACTACATGCAAGGCAAGCTTTATAGTATGAGCTTGCATATATATCTTTCTTCTTATGTCTCATTTTGGTTTAAAGAATTTAATTGAGATTTATTTTTTGTGGATAACAGTCAAGTGTTTAATCTCACCAGCACCACCATGTGGTTGTAAACTGCAAAAACTAGAACTACTGTAAGCAGAGAGCGACATAATCAAATGTTATTTCCTTTTAAAGCGAGATAAATAGACAGATAAATAGATAGATTTACATAGAAAATAATGCAGGTCATAAAACAGAGGATTGGGGCACTCCAGTGCTAAACATAACCTTAATTCAGAACCAGTGGACCTTTTCGCAGTTATTAGCTTCCATTTCTATTTAATTATGAGGTTTAAAAACTGCATTTAGTAACATTTTAAGCACTATAGCTGGATTAACTTGTCGGATGGTCATCATAACCACACTTTTTCATGTACTAAAGATATTTCCTAAAGATTTAGAATTTAAAAAATGAAGAAATAAATGCTTATTTTTCAAAATACGAATTTATTACATGTATTATCGGGGGGAAAATGACATCTGGTAAAGTTTTACATTAAAAACTGTAGCCGATTGTGTCCTTTATTAGGCAAATATCAAACTGAGCAGCACGTTCAACTTTCCGCAGTCAGAATTTGGCCATTTGAATATTGAACAATTAAAACATACGCTGTAAAAATGATATGATAAATTAGTCCTGATAGCATATGATTTTAGGTCATTAAACTAAGTTAATCATGTTGTAACTTAATTTTATAAGTTATGCGAGCGGGTTTAAATCAGTTTAATATAAGATTAATGGACTCATAAGGTTAATTTGATTCAGCTTAAAATAAAAAAGACAACCAGGATTTTTTACAGAAGAAGAAGAAGAAGAAGAAAATAGTAATAATAAAAATAAGAATAATAATAAAAATAATAATAATAATAATAATAATAATAATGCATTCATTTTCTTTTCGGCTTAGTCCAGCATATGTTTTTACACAGCGGATGCCCTTCCAGCTGCACCCCATCACTGGGAAACACCCATACACTCTCATTCATACTCATACACTATATGGACCATTTAGCCTACTCAATTCACCTACAGCACATATCTTTAAACTACCCACTACCCACTGCTACCCAATGTGCTGCCACAATAATAACAATAATTTTCTAGCCTCTCTTGTAAAAAAAAAAGTACATTTGAAAATTCATGGATAACAACAATAACCAAATTAGTTTTCAAATGTTAATATGGTCCTTTAATATGGTCTGCTATTGGTGCTTCACACTTTTTTATTGGTGATTTATTTCTTTCAAAAATAAGGTCCAAGATTTAGAAAAAAGTTCCTTGTAAAATGTTTTCTCTATTTAACAACAATAGAGTTGGTCAATGGTGAAAGGTGACTTCACTTACGTCAGTTTATGGGTTATTTTCAAAATTCATGATTACTTAGCAGTCAAAATAGGACAAAAGCAGTCAAAAATAGGTCTTTCGAACCACCTGAACTCCCCCTGGCTATGGGCCTGCAGATCATTGAACTCTTTACAGAGCTTCTTCAAAGATGCTCAATTAAAAAGTTCTAGATCCATTACACAGTGTGCCCATTGGTATCATGTTTTAATAGTTGGTCAAATAAAATGTCAGTCTTGTCGGTATTAAAAGCTAAGCTAAAATCAATGAATGATATTGATTTTAAGGTGCTGAATGTGCTTGCTGACCACAAGGAGCAGAGTTAAAGCAGCATCCTCAGTGCTTTATAAGCAAACTGCATTTGGTCTGACAAGTGGGAGTTTGACAGCATTATAACGGGAACAGGACAGCACACACCCTGCTTCTGGAGCCTGTTTTAAATACTTCCTCTTAACCCCTTTTTCTTGAACATCTTCACTTTAAACTTGGGTATTTGAATGATTATGGAGATTATTATAAGATATGGCTAATTCTGAATGCCTTTTAAAAATGATTTTATTTGACTGTTTTCTGTCAACAACCCCAAATGGAAATGTTTTTGATCCATAGTTTATTATACTGTGCTCATGTATGGGCGATTCTAAAATTGCTGGCACATTTTGCTTTTCCAATTGCAATCATATTTCAAACACAAATAAGTTAATTAAGCATTTTTTAATAATAACACAAATTATATTGTCTCTGAAAGTAATATTTGTATGTGTATTTAGAGTCATTTTGTCTTAAAAATAGACTTCTACTATACCTATTTGTGACATTCAGCTTCAATTATCATGAAATAATTAAGTCTAATTTTCCTCTTTTTTGTGTTTACTCTACTAAGTTACAGTTTTTCTCAGTGTCTTTGGTGCATTTCTCACAACAGTATTTACATTTGCACAACAGTTAATGCATTTCTCAAAACAATCAGTACAAACTGCAAAACCAGGTAAATACCTGCAAAAGCGTGTCACTTGCTCAAAATAGACAGCTCATTCCTCAAAAGCAAGTGTTCATGTCAAAGAAAGTGTCAGTGTCATCGAAATGAAACGTCCTGACACCATTGTTTATGAATAAGACAGTCAAATGGCTTTATCATGTTTTCATTGTCACAGTTTACTCTGGTAGTTTTTTTCCAATGCAAAAAAGTCAGTTTTTAGTGACACTTCCTGAAAAGCCTCAAGACATGTATACTATTGGCACAGTCATTTGAAAACTACTGTAAAGTTAGACATTACTGCATGTAGTGAGGTATCTGAGTACAAGACACTGAATATGAATGTTTCATATTTTTACTGCTATTTGCAATTCTAATGTATTCACAGCATTGTGCAAAAGAATAAATACACCCTTATTTGCAACAAACATAAACTCCCTTTGGGTAGAGCTGTGCACAACTGCAAACAATATTGCAGTACATATTGGAATTGATCCTACAACACACACAGGTCTGTCAATCATTCATAAAATTGTTCAATTTAGAAGACATTTTCAGGAAAAAAAAAAGATTTAAAAAATGGTATAAAATTTGCTTGACAGATTTTGACAACTAGTTTTTGTATGTAATGACTCAAGTAATGAAATGAGGACTATTAGTTTTATATGGAATGACTATTCAGCATTCACAAGTTTAGTTCATTTTGACTGACATGACATAAGCAAATGATAATGTTATGAAACAGCAGAGAGTTGTATGAAAGCAATTGATACATGTCCAAAAGCATGTGCAATTTGTTGGAAGGAATGAGAAACTGCTACTATGATGTGCACAAAGGACCAGTTGTTCTGAGAAATGCATTAACTGTTGTGCAAATGTAAAGTGTTGTGAGAAATGCACCAAAGCAACTGAGAAACACTGTAATTAAACCTTTGCATGAAACATCTATTTACTGTATTATTTGTAATTTCAGTAATGTAAAACACATTTTGTTACTGTTCCTATCTTCTAGTCAACTCTGTTACGTTGGTTATAAAAAAGACTTAGTGACTTTAACAGATAAAATATGCAACTTGCTTCCGACTTGTTCTGGACAGCATTGAGATATGTCATTTTTATTCTCATTAATTTGTACAAAATGTTTAGGATACACCAGTAGTAGATTACTAATTTGTCAACTCTTTTATTGTAATTTCATTGATTTTCTCATTCACTTTTTAAAAACAATAATATGATGAAAATACATACAATTCTGTCTTAAAGATCTGCCATGTAGTATCTGGTTTGATGAGCATCATGAGCTAATGGTGTAAAACACCCCTCTGTTTGTTACGGTTGAAGTGACGATGACAACGGTGTGAGGATCCAAATGCAGATTTAATTTAAAAGCAGTATAGCAGCGGTCATCGGGGGCAAACAGGTATGTACAGGAAATCCAAAATCGTAGTCAAGAACAGCCAAGGAGTCAAAAAGGCTGGCGGCAGACAAGGATAAACAAATAACAGAGCTAGGGTCGAAAACTCAGAATAACAGGAAAAAAAAAGGAAACGCGTTGTAAGTCACAGAACAGATAGCAATACTCAGAATGCATGTGTGTGTATGTGCTGCTTATGTAGTGAGTGTAATCAGTCTTTGACGGTCCTCCGGTGGTGTGTAAGCAATCAGCCGTGATGTGGAGCAGGAGTGTGTGTGTGTGCGCTGCATGACTGGAGTTGTAGTTCTTAGCAGTCTGTAGTTCCCGGAAGTGTGTGTGTGAGAACCAGCGATCTCTGACAATGGAGATCGCTGGTGATCGTGACACTGTTATTGTCAACTCTGTTATGATTTTAAATGTTTAACATGTTAATCGAAAGTTATAAACAAAACCAAATGTTCCCTGTCACATTTAAGTAATTTACATTAATAATGGATACTTTAAAATATACTGTAAATTTAAAATATCTATTTGATGTCTTTCCAGTTCAAGGAAAATAAATGAAATACGCTGGAAAGTACCTGCAGTTCTAAAATGAGTAATATACTACACAGCAAAAATTCTGGTGTTAAATATACAGTGTGATTTTTTTGGTGTTTTTCAGTGTTAAAACCCGGAGTACATGTCAATCCACGAGTGTGAAAGAGCGTATAACCCAATATGCAGTGTATTTCTCACTAGTGAAGGGAAGTTGAGCTTTTTTTACTCGAACCGGTTCTTTCTAACAAACAGTGATCGAACCAGTATGTTTTACGAGTCCTAATGATATAATAAATTATAAGATGTAACAATTTAATTCTCATGAGAAACAGTATATGCACTCATTAGCTTATATACACATGAACTCTGTGAGTAATGTGCAAATTTAATATATTAACACTTTGTTGATGTAAGGATAAACTCTTACTGTGTAAAAAAGAACTCTGCGAGTAATGTACAAATTTCACACTTTAGAAAGTGTTATTTTAACTCCAAAATGGAGGGAGTCATATATGTACACCCAGGAAGTGTTAAGTTAAACTCAAATTGAGCTAAACGGACAGTGATTTTTTTTGCTGTGTATATTATTAACAACACCTAATTAACACTACTGCATACTCTATATTAACTATCATCAACTGATAAACTGTAGAGAATACTGTAATATACTTTAGTTTTTACCACAGTGAACTGTGGTTTAGTACAATACAATTGTAGGAAACTATTTTGTAATACAATTTTGAGTAATTTGGTTATATTATAGACTAGTTTATGTATTAACACAGCACCTATAGCATTAAAATAACAGATTAATACAATTACTTTGCTTTAGCGCGATTCAAAAACACTAGAATTTACTATAAATTATTGTAGTATTTTTTAGAGACAGCTTTTCTCAACAAATCGACAGACAGACAGATCTTTTTATAATGTCATTAGGACAGTAGTTTAGTAATTTCATGCCTTCCTATGGTCTGGTGGCACCATAAAGAATTTATTCACAGTGCTTACGACTGGGTTTTGTCTCTCGGTGGTTGTGAAGAGATGTTTGACATTACACTTTGACAGCAAAAGTTTCCACTGAGCAGCTCTTAGTGCACACAACAGCCTGAACACAAATGTATCTGTAGGAAACCACACATACTCCAAAGCAGAAAGGAGAGTTCACTGGAAAAGGGCTTTATATTTCCAACCAGCCCGTTATTGTTGTTAGGTAAATAAACAGATGGACTGAGCGATAGAGAGTCAGAGAGAGTCAAAGAGTCAAATAGATAGATCTAAAAAGCCTGGTGGCCCACAAAAGACAAACGCACTAGAGAACAGGATAATGAGAATCTCAATGGACAACTGCAGGTGGAATTTATCACCCAGTGCAGGGCTAAACAGGGTAAAGTATCAGTGTCTCAACATCAGTGGTGTAAAGTAACTACTTACAAATACTCAAATGACATTAATTGAGTAGTTTTTCTCAGGAATTGTAATTTACTAATTACTTTTACTTTCCCTTGAGTAAATTTTTAGTGCAATATCGGGACTTTTACTCCACTACTTTCCTTCAACTTGCAGTCACAACTTTATTTAGGTCTATGGGGATTAGAAGAATCAGTCCAGTGATTCCTGTCCAATCAAATCACACACAGAGGGTAAATTGCATCATAATAAAGTACCTCAAGACATGGGCCATTTATAATTGCAGCAAACTGTTTGGAAGCTATAAAAGTGTCCAAGAAGATGTCCAAAACCTTTACACACATTGACCCAGAGACTGTGTAGATGCATGTCACTGATAAGAGGATGACAGATGTTTACTGTATGATGACAAAAAATGGCCTTAAACACCCAACAGGCACAAGACGTCAGATTGACATTGTACCTCAAACGTCATGGGGACCTAGCATTTTTTCTGAAAATGAAAATCGGGTTGATGTCAGAACTCAATGTCAGATCAATGTCAATGTCTTAAGTCCAGTGGTGTAAAGTAACTAATTACAAATACTCAAACTACTGTAATTGAGTAGTTTTTCTAAGGAATTGTAATTTACTGAGCAGTTGTAAAAATGTGGACTTTTACTTTCTCTTGAGTACATGTTTAGTGCTGTATCGGTACTTTTACTCCACTACTTTCCTTCAACCTGCAGTCACTACTTTATTTCTTTCTTGTCTATGGTCATTGTCTAAAGAAGAAAAATCAGTCCTGTGATTCCTGTCCAATTAAATCAAACATTAAGTCACAACCTCAAGACATGGGCGCTTTATAAATGCAGCAAACCTTTTGGAAACATTAAAAATGTCCAAGAAGATGTCCAAAATCTGTACACGCAATGATCCAGAGACTTTTTATCGACTGCATGTCACTGAAAATTATGGATGTTGACTGTATGATGACTGAAATCACCAAACAGCCTTAAACAACCACTAAATGGAACAAATGAAGAATGGAAAGAAGGGCCAAATAAAAGGAAGGACCGAACAAGCAATGGAAGGAAGGATCAAAGAACCAAATAAATGAAGGAAGGATTCAAGGAAGGACTGAACAACCTAAGGAAGGAAAGATGGAACGAACAAACGAACGAAACGAATGAATGAACAAAGGACTAAATGAAGGAAGGAACAAAAATATGAAAGAAAGAATGAGCGAACAAATGAAGAGAGGAAAGAAGGAAGGACCAAATGAATGAAGGAAGAATCCAAGGAAGAACTGAACAAACTAAGGAAGGAAGGAAGGAACAAACAAATGACGAACGAATGAACAAAATAACCTGATGTAGGAAGGAACAAAAATATGAACGAACGAACGAGTGAACGAAGGAAGGCGGGAACAAACGAATTGATGAAGGAAGGAGAGAACAAACAAATAATTGAAGGAAGGTTGAAAGGAATGCACGAAAATAGGAAGGTCCCTAAATACACCATATGTTGTTTGTGCAGGGATGTGTAAATGTTACATTATGTAAAAGCATTAACTTTTCACCGTGTAATACTCACTACTCACTACTCTTGAGTACTTTTAAAATGTCTACTTTTTACTCATACTTTAAGTAAGATTTACTACAGATACTTTTACTCTACTTGCACTACATTTTTGGGCAAGTAATGGTACTTTTACTTGAATAGGATTTTTCAGTACTCTTTCCACCACTGCTAAAGTCCAACCTAAAACAAAGCAAATATCAATGTCTATTGATGTTACAACTTGACGTTGTGTGGACATTACCACTATAACATCTATCAGACGTTGGATTTTGGTCGCCATAGCTGATGAATAAATGTCAATAATCGATGTCAATATGACGTTGGTTTAAGATGTTGGCTCTATGTTAGCTTTCCAACACAACCTAAAAATCGACCAAATATTAACGTCATTTGACGCCGTTAGTAGACATCAAAAGAACGTTGTCCTTAGATGCTGGCTAGACATTGAATTTGGTCACCTGACGTCACAACCTAAATCTAACCTAATATTAACGTATTATGATGTTGTGCGCCTGCTGGGTAATAACTAAATGCACTACAGAATGTTATGTTTACACACATGCACAAATTACATGGATATGCATCAGCTTTTTACAATACTTACTACCCTTGAGTACTTTTGAAGGGTCTACTTTTTACTCCTACTTTGAGTGTTATATACAACAGATACTTTTACTCTACTTGCACTATATTTTTACAATTGAGTATGATTTTTCAGTACTCTTTCCACCACTGCTCAACATACATTGTTTCAACGTTTAAGAGAATTTGAACTGGAGATCTCTGCAGTGACCAAACCTTCATCAGGAGAGAGAATCAAAAGACTACACCAACATTTGCTGAGGAGAAAGTTTTGTGGAGAAAGAATTAGTCCGAAGATCACTTTAGTGAAAAAAAAGTGTTTAATTTATCGGAGTGGCTATTTGCACTAAGTGTAAATAGCCCGCCTTGTTGGCAAAGGCTATTTACACTAACTCCGCCCACGGTAGGTTTAACCAAGGTCAAAGCTGTCGCGACGTGCCCTGACGTGCCTCAATCGGGGTCAAATGCTGGTCAAATTAAGGCGCGGAGATTTGAATTTTGCGCGAGCGGAATCATGGGATCGGTTAGACGTTGATGCGGTGAAGCGAATCGGAGCGGAGGAACGCTTTAACCTGCTAATTTCTTGGTAAGTTCTGTTTTTAACTTTATTGCATTTTTTAAAGTTCTATTATATGTTTTTAACGGCCATGGATGTTACAAGTAGTATTATGTGTTTAGTTGGTTATTTCCACATCATGTAGAATGGTGTGTATTGTTTTGTAACATTATGCTAATAATAGGGATGATAAGAAACATGATTTGCATCACTGAATTGGCTTATCGCTGCGATACACCATCGAAAAAGCTATTTATGTAACACAATGTGTTCTACCTGTATTACTTACGAACACACAATATTGTATGTAACGTAAAATTGATTTCTCAAGTGCATTTTTCTAATCTCCACTGCTGCCATGCTTCCTATTCTAACTTTTGGGCATGTGACCATCTGATTTTTGAGCAAAATGAAATTTATATTAAGTTATTATAATTCTAAGATCGATAGTGTGCAGCATCCTTATTACTTTTTGCTTTGCTTTCCTGGTGAAAAACAGCATATGCTGGTGATGTAGATGCAGGTTTGCTCGTTTTGAGAACAGCATATAAACATGCCTTACCAGCACATGCTGTTTTTTAAATTTTATTTTTATTTATTTATTTATTTATTTTTACACGCACTTCAATCAATGTGCATAAATTCCGCTTGAGGTTGAAGTTTTGAGATTCACATATTTAGTGAGTGTCTCTAAATTTCAGCATTTGTACACATTTAAAACAGGAACAGTATGAGATTTCATAAAACCAAGTTTAAAGTGATCATATTAGTGTCAGGTATAACTTGCATCTTTTTATATTTTGTATATTTAAGGAAAAAACTAAACTAAAATGATATTTTCACTACCAATGGTAGTAACTGGTGTTGATGTTTAATTGTTTTTCAGGAAATGAAGAATATACTGGGCGCCACGGTGGCCTAGTGGGTAGCACGATCGCCTCACAGCAAGAAGGTCGCTGGTTCGAGCCTTGGCTGGGTCAGTTGGCATTTCTGTGTGGAGTTTGCATGTTCTCCCCGTGGTTGCGTGGGTTTCCTCCGGGTGCTCCGGTTTCCCCCACAGTCCAAAGACATGCGTTACAGGTGAATTGGGTGAGCTAAATTGTCCATGGTGTGTGTTTGTGAGTGTGTATGGATGTTTCCCAGAGATGGGTTGCAGCTGGAAGGGCATCCGCTGCATAAAACAAATGCTGGATAAGTTGGCAGTTCATTCTGTTGTGGCGACCCCGGATTAATAAAGGGACTAAGCCGAAAAGAAAATGAATGAATGAAGAATATACTGTTAAGTATCAGTGTATTGTTAGTTCCAGTTTACCTTTGAATGAATGGAATACTTGGGAAAATTTACAACTGAAAATATTAACATTGCATATTGTGATTTTAGGTCTATTAAATTATTGGACGTGTCCAAAAAAATATTTTTTTAATACCAAACTGATTTCTGAGTTTGAAAATTATTGTTTAAGTTATTTGTAATATGAGTAAACTATTGTTTAATAATTAAAGTATATATTTTCAACCTTTTGACTTATTAATTCAGTTTATTTCCTCAATAATGAATTTATTTATTACTTTGATGCTGCTATGCATATATATATTTATATTGCCTATTATTTGTAAATGTTCCAGTATGAGTAAAACAAATGTATATTAATCTTTTTATGTTACCTGGTAAGAAATTCATCTATAAATGCATCATTAATTATTTACTGATCCATTAATATCTCAAGATAATGTCATACCGCCACCTACTGGGTGATTTTAATTTAATATCTGCACTACTTTTTATTCAATATTAAAGTTAACAATTTTATAATCTAATACTGAATAAAACTGTGTACTGATTGTACTGTAATAACTATTGATCTTGTTTCTTTTTGTTTAGGTTGTTCATACTTATCTGCGCATCCTGGCCTCAAAATCAGAGATTAAAGTGTTTGTCTTTCAGTGTTTCCTTGTGCAATTTTGGAGGAAAAGAGACTATAAAACATGGGTATGTGATAAGGCATATATATTTTTATTGTTTTTTCTCTTTTTTTCCATCTATAATCACTTTGGATATACAAATCTTTTTTTAAATAACTTTTATTTCACAGGTGCAATTTCAGGATTTCCAGTGGGCTTTACTACCAGTGTGCAGGTTCAGTCACCGGTTCTAAGTTGCTTTCAACATTCCAGAGCACAAAGTCTTTCTACCTAATTCACCCAAAAGTACAGCAAAGCAACATGGATTCCTGTTCCATTGGTGGTATGTATTATATGCTATACTGTGTTCAAGATTTTGTAGTGTATATTAGCTCGGCATCTGGGTTTTCCATCAGGCTTAAGACCGTTTGCAGCTCCTTTCTTGCTTTATTTGTTGTCCGATGTAAACACGACATGCGACATGTATGCAGTACATTAGTTTTCTTTTTCAATCATTTATGCAAAATAAATGTACAGTTTGTATATTTTTTTGAGGTAAGTGTGTGTGTGTGTGAGTGATTCTTAATTATTGTCCTTTTACTGTAGTGCTGTACAGGGACTCTTTTTCTTTCTAACAGCAATTTCACAATGACATGAGCTTGTTTTTAAATAGAAATTAAATAGAAAGGGCTGGACATCGAGTTCAATTTATGTCATGCTACAAACTGCTGGGTCAAGTTGTGGTGTTTTTCTGCTAATGGTTAGTTGCCAAATAATTGATGATAGCATGCAGAATTAAACTTTTTATTATTTTTTTATTTTGTCATTGTTTTTTTTAGGGCAACACAGTGGCACAGTGGGTAGCACATTCACATCACAGCAAGAAGGTTGCTGGTTCGAGCCTCGGCTGGGTCAGTTGGCATTTCTGTGTGGAGTTTGCATGTTCTCCCCGTGTTGGCGTGGGTTCCCTCCAGGTGCTCCGGTTTCCCCCACAGTCCAAAGATATGCGCTATAGTTGAATTGGGTAAGCTAAATTGGCTGTAGTGTATGTGAGTGTGTGCGCAAGAGTGTGGCTGTGGCTGGAAGGGCATCCACTGTGTAAAACGTGCTGGATAAGTTGGCGGTTCATTCCGCTGTGGCGACCTCTGATTAATAAAGGGACTAACCCCGAAAAGAGAATGAATGAATATTTTACTTTAAAATTAAATCCAAGGTGTGGAGCTGTTTTGGCTCATTTCAGATGAAATGGACAGTTCATCCAACAATGCAAATGTGCTGTTATTTACTCATCCTCAGGCCACAACCTGTAGGTTAACTTGTAATCCAGTGGGACAGTAAAACATATTTTTACCCATGGTTCTTGGGGATTCATATGATACAAATTGATGGTCAATATCTTTTGGAAAGTCAAAGCCAAATTACCTACACCTCGGATGGTCTGAGAGTGAGTAAAGTAATTAATTAACTAGGTAAACTGCGTTTTTAAAATTGTTTTCACATAAACATAAAATGTCACTTGTCTCTATACTTCAGGTTTCCTGTAGACATTTCTAGTGTTAGTCTAGTTGTAATGGTACTTTACACTGCATGTCTAGACATCTCTTTAGAAAATGTGATCACAGATAATATACAGGTGCATCTCAATATATTTGAATGACATCGAAAAGATGAATACTTTCAGTAATTTAATTTTAAAAAGTGAAACTCATTTATTATAAAGATTCATTGCACACAGACTGATTTATTTCAAGTGTTTATTTCTTTTCATTTTGATCATTGTGGCTTACAGCTAATGAAAACTCAAATCAGTATCTCAGAAAATTTGAATATTACTTAAGACCAATAAAAAAGGATTTGTATCACAAATGTTGGACTACTGAAATGTATGAACAAGTACAGCAATCAGTTCTTGTTTTTATGATTTACTTCAGTAATGTGACATGACATGGAGGAAGTCGGTTTATGGCACTGCTGAGCTCTTATGAATCCCAGGTTGCTCTAAGAACTTTCAGCTCTTCTGTGTTGTTGGGTCTGGTGTCACATCTTTCTGTTCACTATAGATTATATGAGTCTTAGGTCAGGTGAGTTTGCTGGCCAATCAAATACAGGCATAGCATGGTCCTTAAACCAGATATTAGTACTTTTTGCAGTGTGGACAGGTGTCCAAGTCCTGCTGGAAAATTCAAACCTTTATGTAGATGCTAATTTGATTTTCCAGCAGGACTTGGCACCTGTCCACACTGCAAAAAGTATGTGTTTTAAGGCCCATGGTGTCCCTGTATGTGATTGGCCAGCAATCTCCCCCGATCAAAAACTCTTATGAAAGAAACTGTTGTGCATCGTGAAGAGAAGGATATGAGACAGCAAATTAAACAACACAGAAGAGCTGAAGGCCACTATTAGCGAAACCTGGGCTTCATCAGCAGTGCCACCAACTGTCACATTGCTGGAGTAATTCATGCAAAATAGTCCTGAACAAGTATTGAGTGCTGTACATATTCATAATGCAAGATTTCTATGTTAAATCCTTTTCTTTTAATGATCTTAAGTAATATTAGTTTTCTGAGATTTCATTAGCTGTAAGCCACAATCATCAAAATATAAAGAAGTAACCAAATACATCAGTCTATGTGTAATGAATCTATTTATGAGTTTCCTTTCTTTAATTGAATAACTGAAATTACAACCTTTTTTGATGACATTGTCATTCATTGAGATGCACCTGTAAATTGATAAGAACTTTATTATATACTTTATATTATACAACTTGATATTATATTTTGACCATTTTCTTGTTAAAGTAATGTTCCACTTTTGCTGTTGTACAATCTTTTGTAGTAATAGTGTACAAACATTTTTCAACTTATCACATCATTAGGCAAACCTTCATCTTGTCATCAAAGATCACTGTTGCTTGTGTTGTTGGAAATTCCTAGCTCTCCACTGAAACAGGAGCAGGAACATGTTACAATGTTGTTGGTAGTTTTAATGCAACATAATATGCAGAGACAACTAATTAACAAATAAATCCATTGTTTTTCCCAGAATGCAGAGCGCTTGTAGCAGAACAAAATAAATGAATTCACCAGAAAGACATAGATGTGTTAAAATACATTAAACACAAACTTACTAAAAGATTGCAAAGTGCATAAGTGAGTTTTTCATGTTAATGTTGTTTTAGCCTAATTTGTAGAGACAGCTACAAGTTAGTCATTCATATATCTTGTGGAATTGGTTAGTCTTGTAGGCCCATTAATCATTTGTTGAAGATCAAAATAATCAGTTATTTGTTTAAGATGCTTTCTAACTGTTGTATCATCCCAGTTAATATTAAAATCTCCCATCATAAGTGAAGTTTCACAAACTAATTTCGAGGAACACGTGATACTATTCACCGCAGCTGGTCTCCCATTTACAATCACCAGCCAGCCAATCAGGTTAAACCAATCCCACTATAAGTATCCCAGCATACATCACTCCCTTATCTTCGTTTTCCGAAGAAAGCTCTCGACAGGACTGCTCCAGTTCCTTCACGAGTTAAAAAAAAACTCTCTCTACAAACTTTTTCAACAAAATAACAACAGCAACAGGAATTCATCTGCAGCCATCTTCAACAACAGATAACATGAACAAAACTCCGCTCTCCACTGAAGCCGGCTAGACACCAAGGCTCCTTTAAGAGGCCTATCCGCTCGACCACGACAAGAACCCAACACAGCATACAATCACCATCTCCAGTCACTCCAAATCGCCACCTACCTTTTCCAGCTTCTTCCTACGCCTCCGCAAGATCATCATCCCTCACTTCCAACAAGATGACAGTATCAGAAATCCGCCAGCCTCTCATAAAAGCAGAATCACCACTATTTCCAGCTTAAGTTTCACCTTCTCCACCAATCAGATTCCCACGTTTGGTCATGTGTATGGAGCCGCTGAAGTTACAGTAAACACCCCTTGAAGGCGCTCAATCGCAAAACTGTCAATGCGAGCGCAGATGCCCAGAGGTGTTATGAACGTGGAGCTGCTTATTGCACTTGTGAACAATAATCATTTCTTCATCGCTAGAGCTGCTACTTGAACAATCTATGCTCTGCCGATCTGAACAACAAGTGTGTAAACTTCCTCTTCTTCTCCTGTGTAACAAGCGGGTGTCAGAAGCTTGGCGCCACCGTGTGCGCCATCTAACATCAAGGAGTGATTTTGCATTCTCTTCTGCTCGACGCCAGAAAAAATCACTTGGGCTTGAATGCAGAAAAACGTCTCGAAAAACGCCGACGATAGACGCGAACGAAGGGCGTCCCGGCGTGTACGAGCCTTTACGGTCAAAAACGCTGCTTCCTACTAAACACCCTCTCTCTCCATGCAGAGAAGCCTCATATGTATAAGGCTGTACTGACACCTTGTGGCCAATCCCCAATATACAATTCATGGCTCCTACAAGTAATACAGCTATTTTTACAGAACTTAACATACTGCATCTACCTCAACATTGTCAACGGACATCTCTCCCCCACTGAATGGACACCGTGGAACCAACAGTCTTACTGGATGATGGATACTGACCTTCATAACCCAATCTTTTCAGGATGCTGTGCAGTCCACTTGCAAGTACTGCGGCGTATGCCAAGTTTAAATATATATAAAAAAAAAAAAACTCACACAGGAATTAATTGTCAACTCCTGTCAATATCTCTATACTGAAATTTGGTCACACTATGATGCTAACTTTTCTGAATTTCTTATTTCAGGTTTGTCTAACGGATCCCACTCCAGTGTCTTGACTCTCCTGTCCTACAACCACGCCTGCCCCAACTTACAATCTGACATCGCTGAACCAGAAGCGGTTGAGCAATTAACCAAGAAAGAAACTGATAACAATTTCTAATCGCCCCCTAGTTTAATTAAACTAGTCGGCCGTAACGCTTGGCTCGCTATAGTCGACATCACGTCAGCCTATAAAAATGTGCCATTGACTTCCGGTTATGGCGCGCAGCTGTTAGGACGCACGAGGAGAGCTCGCTGCCAAATTTCTGGATAAATCCTTATAATAGACCC
>CAIGQQ010013578.1:0-10607 GCA_903798035.1 Danio albolineatus
ATATATATATATAATATTCAATAGAAATGCTAGCAGTAAGCATTTTGTTTACCTATCCTTGTTGACTATTATTTATATACATTTACTGGGTTTTTTTTTGTTTCTGTAACTGTATGTGAGCATTTTAATATTTAAAAGGTCTCAAAAACAGATTTTCAATTTACAACTACCATTGTAGCAATGATCACATTTTAAACTCAATTTAGCCACTAGATGGCACCACAAGACCACTTATTGTGGATTGCTGCACTTGTAGGCTTGTTTTTCACTCTTACGGTTTAAAGTCACTGAAATTGCAGTGAAGATTTAAAATTTCTGAATTGCATCTTGACATGATACAATGTCAATACATTTAAAATAAAATTTAGTCCAAGCCTACAACTTAATGGGTGCGTTTTGTGTCATCCTTAAATGGTGAGACCTAAATAGCATACGTGTCATAAAGGTTCTTAAATGCTTAAACCCTGCCAATCAGCTTGTTTGTAATTATCGAGAAAAAAAAATATATATATATATATATATATAGATATATATATAGATATATAGATGCATGTATGTGTATATACATAAACATTTCATTTGATATTTACAAAATTCGCATCATATGCATCATACACTTGATCTTTTTTTTCCTTCTTCAGCCATGGATCCAAGAGGAGGTCTTTGTGATGTGTTTAAATTATTATTATTTTTTAAATTTATTTTATAGTTTTTTTTTTTTTTTTTTACATTTGTCATTTATTATTTTGTGTGTGTGTGTGTATTTTGTCGTTTAATTCAGGTACCATCAGACCTGTTCAGAAAGGTTCTTTTTAGATGTTTATGACGAATGGAGCCTTCCTCACACTATCACTTGGACAATCTACAGAGCATTCTATTCATACAAGAGTTTGATGGCTTCTGCTCTATGCACTGATACTACTCGATGAATGGATGTATTTGTGGTGAACTGATGGATTTATGGATTTTTAGTCTGTGGATGGGATGTTTTGTTTAAGATTGTTTTATTTGTTTTTTTGATGATTAAATTGAAGTGTTTAATGAACTTGTGTCTGTGTTCTAAAATTTATTAATATCACTTAACACAAGGTTACTAATAAGTTACAGTCTTTATTATAAATCTGTGATATTGAAACTATTTACCAGACAAAAAATTTGATTTGTCAAAATATTATTAATTTACATTATTTTAGGCAATAATTTTAGTGACACTGAGAAACAAATAAATAACAGTTTAAAATAGTACTGAATTAAACACTTCTTAATAGTGCATTTGTAAATAGCCAGTAAAAGAACAAAAACATAACAATATTAAAGCATTTGTATCCATTAGAATGCTGATTTACCCATTACTTTAATGACATTTGTTGTGATTACGTTTAATTCATTCTTTATTATAAACACAATAGCGTAAAGTAGAACGATCCACCTTTAAGCTAAACCAGCAGCTTATTTAATATGTTAATCTAATTGGCCAAAGCATGTGACCGGAAAGAAAACCTTTGACCAATGAAAAACCTTTTGCCACGCCCCTACCGAAAAAAAAAATGTGACCAATGAAAAACCTTTAACCACGCCCCTACCTTTTGCCACGCCCATTTCTCCAGACTGCAGTTACCCCTTCCTCGCTTATAGGGTCGATTCTTTTTAAACACTTTCATGCGTTATTTACATTTTGTTTAGTTTGTATTTTTCAATCTCAGGGTGCCAGTGGTGGCTAAAATGACTAGATAAAATATCACCTTGGCCTGAATGTGAGTAAACTATCAGCAAATTTTTCATTTTGGGGTGAACTGTATATCTCTAATGCCTTTTCACACGATGCCACGCGGTGTCCGGTTTCTCGGTTTCATATCACGCAGTGTATCGCTACTTCCGCCTACAGAGAACTCACCCAGCCAGCTGAATATTTACTACTGAGGTGTTAAATTGTGGGGCGTCACGGTGGCGCAGTGGGTAGCACGATCGGTTTGAGCCTCAGCTGGGTCAGTTGGCATTTCTGTGTGGAGTTTGCACGTTCTCCCTGTGTTCCTGTGGGTTTCCCCCACAAGTCCAAAGACATGTGCTATAGGTGAATTGGTACCTATTTTATTTTTAAACATATAACCTAAATATATATGCTCTTTTCTGTGTTGTTTTAGTTAAAACACATTTCAAATGCATATATGATGAACTAAAATCTGTCTGAAATCACTTTCTTCTAGGCAAAAAAGTATGTATTGTATGACAAAAGAAGTATGTCCGAATTCACAGTAACTCACGATACACAAGTGTTGGGAAAAGTGTAGTTTGTTGCAAGATTCTTTGCATTATCCATATGAAAAATGTAGCACATTCGGAAATGAAATGTGTAATGTTGGACTCTTTATGCACTCAAATGTAGAGGGTTTGATATACTGGAGGCGCATTTCTCTCACGTGAGAAAAGCCTAATCAATGGTAGACCATCATATCATAGTATATTTGAAGAACAAAATTACCATCTAATTTTTATTTAACAATCTCGTTATAGATCTACAGCAGCTTGGACATCCAGCGTACGTGAAGGAGAGGATGTTGAAATGGGATTCAATATAATGAAGTATAGCAAAAATAAAACATCAATGACCATCAGAAGGTGGGGTGAAGGAAACATACAAACACTTCCTGAAAAAACATCTTGTAAACTACCCTACACATGTAACACGGAAAACCCTTCAGAATCAAAAACACATTATTAGTAGGATTTTCTTTATATACAAATACGACCCATTTTTAATACAATTATTGTATTTTTACTGGAATAAAGATAGTTTGTCTTAAGGAGCTAAATGCAATGTCTTATGTAGTCCACTAGATGGCAAACAAAACAAATGCCAAACATCTCGCATTCCGTGAGGATATGAAGCTGTGCTGCTCTAAAGAGGCTGTGATCTCAGCGGTGTTCAACACCATGTTCAAAACACCCTGGGCTGCTCCTTCACCTCCTCTCACCTGTGCGTCTGGACCCTGTGAACCTGCTGGGAAGCTGACAGGTGTTATCTGCTTTACAGAACATGCTGCGATATTTAAGCTAGCAAGAATAAAATGTTCTCACACTCTCTCACAAAGATTTACCTCTTTGAGAAGTTGAGTTTGGTGTTCATTTCAGAATATATGCACATTTATCCACACTGAAAAAAAAAATTTGTTTAATCAACTTTGCGACCTTCTTACTCTGAGTGTATGGGTGTTTCCCAGTGATGGGTTGCAGCTGGGATAGCATCCGCTGCGTTAAACATATGCTGGGTAAGTTGGTGGTTCATTCCGCTGTGGCGACCCCAGAATAATAAAGAGATGAAGCTGAAAATGAATGAATAACTTCCAATTTGAGTCCAATGAATTTATTTAAAAAAGTCTAGGACTTTCCATTACATTGGTTTTTCAGACTTTAGGCTTTAGACTGAGTTACAGCAAGTCCCTCACTAAAACTTTCAAGATTTTTATGTCAGTTTGCTTCATTTGACAGGATTCCCAAAGGTTACTGAATTTCTGGAATATATTATTTTATCTATATTTTTTTGTCCAAGTCATGTAATATCAGTAATTTAAAAATCTTTATTTATCAATATTCATTAATATGTAGAAATACACACAGATTTACTCATCGTAATTCTTAATTTACAAAGTAAACACTGAGAGAAACAAAGAGAAAGGATTTCGGGTCACCTCTTAACCATATAAATACTCCATCATATTTGACACATGACTGTAAATGATGAAAATAAACAACTGTTAAAATCTTCAACAAAAGCATTAGGAAAATAATTTAAAAATATATATTTTAGTGATTGATACAATGGACGTTGCCTTGTTCAAATCTGTGTAGTGATAACGTCACATGACATGTCTAAAGCAAGACATATACTGCTGTGTCGTTTCTGACGACTCAGGTTATCACACACTCAATGAACACTTTCTATATGAGAATATAAAGTTATTTAATATTAAACAATGCAGATAGTGTGGAAGGAATTTGAACAGTGTCCTTGCTGGCCAAGGGATATCTGTGCCAATTAAAAGGAAATTGTGCACCAGTTGCTCGCAGAATTGCAAAATTCTGGAGGTACACAACAGCTGCCAGTTTTTATCCATCAAGTTCTGTAAATTCAACTTTTATTCATTGAAATTCAAGGAATTTGACGTTTGCTTTAGAGTGGGAACCCTGATTTGGGGAACATCTGGAACCCAACTGGTTTCATTATTAGCATCATCTTGACTACACAATCTACACCAAACCTGATTGCAAGCTGACCCTAATATAAACCTGCATTTAGATTTCGTTTTTAATTATTTATTGTCTTCATAAAGCCATTTTCCTTATGGACCCCGCTGGCTTCATCCCATCCCCCTCAAACACACCTGCTGAATACTAATCAAGCCTTTTCCCAACTCAATATGACACATTTCAAGGAAAAAGGCAGGTCGTGACCCACTGACAGCGCTCCTTAATTTTCATTGCATTATGATGGAGCTCTGCCTCCAATGCCACATTTACCCCACACACCTCAGCGTGGCGAATCAACACCTGCTGAAAACATTTGGTTAGGAGACACAAATGCGTGTGCTGCATTTCAATGTGGAAGAAAGAATGAAGCAAGGAGGGAAAAATAGACAGAGATAATGGGGAGGGCTGTAAGATCAATGTCGCTGAAAATTGCCGTCTGTCCGAGACTTTGAATATACACTCACGTGCAAACACACTTACAGGGAAACACACTCATCTGTCGTCTCCAATTCTGTCAGTCTGTCAACCGGCTTTTCCAGATCACATGACTTTCATTTTCCATCTCTCATCTGTTGTCCTCTTTACTCCATCCTCTTTCACCGTTTCTGTCAAAAACACTCAAGTCATTCTTCAAAAATCTTCAGTGGAAAATTGAAAGTCACATGAGGCTGAGTAAATGTTAATTTTGAAGAAAAGTATGGCTTCTTATCTTCAGGGGGAAATTAAATCTCTTTCACTGATATCATGTGATGTGAACAGCACTGTAGGCTTGTGTCACAGACATTGTGTATCTTTTTCCGGGCCTTTTGATGGCACTCGACCAGACAAGACCAGGCACTCCCAATTAAAGCCTGTGGTTTGCTGCCATACTCATTCACAGTCACTCTTCATGGAATGTGATCAGCAATTATACAGAGACTGTGGGAAAGACAGAGCAGGCACAACCTTACCATATAAAACAAACAAAACATGCTGCCTTCTGATCAAAGCAAAACTGAAACTGAGCTGATAGCCAGGAAAGATTTCACAGCTAAATTAACTGAGAACACGGCACGTTTGATGAACTTACAAATAGCGAGTACTGCATGTGTTTGTGCGCTACAAGATGAAGGAAAGTCATCTGATTTAGGTTTGTGTTATTATAAATGATTATGTGATTACATTCATTTAAACGACAACAGTGCCTTATGAATTCTTTACACATTTACATTAATAATTGAACCCTCATAATGATGTATGATTATTTTTGACTTTTTGTTTGAGTCACAAACCCTTTAACAAGAAAATGTAAATATGGTCACACCAAGCACTTTAAACTGGAACTTAAACTGTGACAGTTGACCAAAAACTGGAAAGTTTCTGATCATTCGCTCATTCTGACGTGGTTCTAAACCTTTTTGAGATACTTTCTTCTGTTGAACACAAAGGAATATATTCTGAAGAATGTTTGAAACCAGCAGCCGTTGACATTCATACATAGTAGGAACAGCATCCACCTGGATTACGCGATGGCAGCCATATTATTCCAGACCACACATCATACACCAGCTGATTAGTGGAGAGGAGACAGAGTGATTAAGCCAATTATGCTATGGGGATGGTTAGGAGGCCATGATGGACAGAGGCCAATGGGCAGATCTGGCCAGGATGCCGAGGTAAACCCCTACGCTTTTTCGAAGAACATCCTGGGGTTTTTAATGACCAGAGAGTCAGGAACATCTCATCCAAAAGACACCACTCACTGAGCAATATAGAGCCCCCTTCACTATACTGGGGTTTTAGGTCCCACACAGACTGCAGGTTGAGCGCCCCCTGTTGGCCTCACTAACACCACTTCCGGCAGCAACCAAGCTTTCAAATGTGGTCTCCCATCCAGGGACTGACCGGGCACAGCCCTGCTTATCTTCAGTGGGCAACTATAACACAGTGTCAGTAATCTTTTATGGTTCTGTTTAAAAGTGGATAATTTTGACAATATTTTCATCTGTTTTACTTTTTCAAAAACACGAAGAAAAACTTTTCTTTGCAATCCCTCTGATCATTTCTCTCTCTTTTTTGTAACAAATGATGTTTACAACGTTCGGGAGGAGCGCCAGCAGACAATCATTCAGTTTGGCACAAGTGCGAACCATTCAGCTGATCACATTAACCAGCACATCACGTGTATAAATATCCAGCTCCCTCACCCCTACCTTACGACAGTTTTCTGGCATCCTTCCTTCACACCAGTTATCCACACCCTTCTGTTTTATCCCTGTTTTCGGGTCATATTCTAAACTCAGAGGACTCATCATAGCATGCCAAAAGATCACTATTCGGCTATTCAGATCAGACGTAATGGGGAACTTGTGAAATATACAACTGAAATAAATGATCAAACATTATCTCACAGCAGTTCTTAACTTTCTGATTTAGTGGCTAATTCGTATCAATTCGTACAATCTAATTTGTTAATTTCAGTATGATTTGCTCATCATCAACCAATGACGGTTGGGTTTAGGGGTGGGGTTGGGTGCCACGCCTCCTTTTTAAAATTGTACATTTTCACACGACTGAACTTTAGCCAATAAACTGACAAAACGTAAATACTCACGTTTTCTCATGAGATCAGGCTGCATAAGCTTGATTTTGTCCACTAGGATCAATGTGGCTTGCTGTTGGTGGATCTCATTTGATTGACAGGTTGTCCTGTCCTCATTTTAGCAAATCATCACCAATATCTCATAAATGTACACTCTCAGAAATTAAGGTACGCAAGCTGTCACTGGGGTGGTACCTTTTTAAAAGGTACAGATTTGAACTTAAAGGGTCCATATTGGTAACTCAAAAGTATATATTAGTACCTAAAAATTTAAAGAGGAACACTTTTGTACTTTTTAGGTACTAATATGTACCCTTGAGGTATTAATAAGGACCCTTTAGGTACAAATGTGTACCTTTTGAATAGGTACCACGCCAGTGACAGCTTGCGTACCTTTATTTCTGAGAGTGTAAGAAACAAACTCGGTTTTGATTTGAGAGTGGTACATTACACAGCGGGCCAGCACATAGAAAAACTAAAGACTAAAGTGTGTCCACAAATTAGCTCACCACATTTGGCACCCTCTTTGTGCCTCATATTACTAGTGATGTAAACCAAATGTAGATGTTAGCCAAAAAGTAGATCTATTTTTGTTGTTGTTGTTAGAAGTCCAACAGATAATCAGAGACTAGTGAGCTTTAATTAAACACACAAATACAGCTTGCAATTACATTTGTATGGTTGAGTGTTTATCACATCAATAGTCTTTGGAAAGAACTTCATTATTCTCACATTAATTAGCATATCTTCTGAACATGTCAGATGTCATACTTCAGATGCAGATGATATGGTCTCATCTAACAAAACCTGTTGAACCTGTTTGGAAGCTTCACATATAATTGTGTCTTCAAGGATTATACTAGTCCAGTTAATTTTGTGGGTATAAGCAAAAAGTTGTATGGTAAAATAATTTTAAAAGAATGAACCTTTCTTGCATAAAGACAATGCAGAGGTAGAAAGAGACATCAAGCATAACACACTCCCTGATTGCATTTTTATTCATTGATTTCTTTCAGTACTTTCAAAGAATTACTTAACAAAACGACATCATCAGAAAAATCCAGCAGTCGAAAGCACTTCCAGCATCCTGCGTTTGTTCTTTCTGAGACAGTTGTGGTGATAACAGCAGACAATCAAGACCAGCTCTCTGCAGAAAACACATCAGACACTGACTGTATCTGCTTTCATTCAACAGAGAAACTCTTGTCAATAAAAATCATCTTGACACTTTGAAGAACAAATTACACACAAAGAAAAATCCTTTCAAGGCATAAAATGCAACTGAAGTTCAGTCAGAGCATTTGATCGAAAGATTATCGAAACATGTTTCAGTGAACATTTTTCTGGTGTTAGAGCACTTTTCTCTTCTTGGAATGTTTAGGAGAAAATGCTCCTAAAGGTTGCTAAAGTGAAGATTTAATATAGTTAATTACAGGAGGAAACAATGAAATAAACGCATGCATGCAATGTTACGTTTGGCAGGAAGAGAAAACAGCACGGACAGAGTAATAGTTTGCGGCTGTCGTTAAATTAATTTATTGCTAGCTTTCTAGATTGACCTTGTGCACACAACCACACACTCATATTGTCTCTCTATAGTTTGTCCTTTGTTCTATATCAAGATGACATGATAAAAGAAGATTTGTTGGGAAATCTCCAACATAAAGACTAAAACCTGCTGTTTAATGAGTTAATGATTTACTTATTATTCACTTCCATTTTGTCATATATATACCACATGTCCAAATATTTCGCATGAGCTATGTTTTTTGCAGTTTTTGTTTTCCCAAATCCACCAGAGGCCACTGCGTACACTTTAGGAGATCTTACATTTCTCTCGCGAGTGCCATTTGCGCCTGCTCTTCTTGCGTAAATCCACCAGAGGCCGCTGTCGACTGACTGACTGACTGAGTGATTGATGGACTCACAACCCTCCTTTCCTAAACCCAACCAATAGTGTTTTCAAAAGCACAGATTGACCCGCCCACCCACTTTCCTAAACCCAACCAACAGTATTTTTTTAAGAGCAATCCAGAAAAAGAAAAGCCCCCTGATTTTTACCACGTTTTCAGATTTTACCACATTATCACCCTGTTATTTACTTCATTCATTCATTTTCTTTTCGGCTCAGTCCCTTTATTAATCCGGGGTCGCCACAGCAAAATGAACCGCCAACTTATCCAGCATTTGTTTTACACATAGGATGCCCTTCCAGCTGCAACCCATCTCTGGGAAACATCCATACACACTCATTCACACTCAAACACTACAGACAGTTTAGCCTACCCAATTCACCTATACCACATGTCTTTGGACTCGTGGGGGAAACGGATTTAAGTTCTGACAGGATGTGTTTATTGTACAATGATCTCTTAAATTACAAAAGATTTCAGATTTCTCAGTTAATGACCATTTTGAAATCACAGTCTACCAGCAGGCACAGGACGTCAAAATGATGTCAGATTGACGTTGTACCCCAGTGTCGTGGGACGTTGCATTTTGTTGGGAAATTAAAATCAGGTTGATGTCATTGTCCAATGTCCAACCTAAAAACAACTAAATATCAACTTATAATGATATTATAACTTGACATTGTGTGGACGTTACCACTATGACATCTATCAGACATTGGATTTTGGTTGCCATACCCAAAGAATAAATGTCAGTATTTGATGTCAATATGAGGTTGGTTAAATAAGTTGGCTTAAAGATGTTGCATTTTAGTCACTTTCTAACAAAACCTAAAATCAACCAAATATCAACGTCATTTGACATCGTTATTGGACTCTTTGTCCTTAGACATCTTTTGTCCTTTGACTAGACATCAAATTTTGGTCACCTGACGTCACAACCTAAATCTAACCTAATAATAACGTCTTATGATGTTGTGTGCCTTGGTCAAATCACCTTTCTTCTTCATACTAATGCACATCGGATTGTCTTTACTATGTCCATATATCTAAACTGAGATGCTACATTGTCATTGGCTAACTTTAGGTTTACACACAGCTTAAGTGTTCCCTCTGCAATTATTATTTCATTTATTTTACAATTTAGTTTAGAAGCTTTTGCATTATATGTTATCCATTTGGTTCAGGGCAAACATTGATCACCAGACTGTGGCCGAGTGTGAACTCCATCTCCTGGCTCTCAGTGGTTCATTTTAGGAAGCGGCTCCAGAAGAAGCCAGAGGCGAATCCTCATTTTAAACTAATACCGTTCTGCTTCTAGAATCCCATTCCATCCTGTCAGCTGAGTTCAGACCTGGAGAGTATTGGACTTCTGCTATTTCAAAGCCTCATGTGGAGATGATGATCCCCTGCATGTCCTCATAACAGTTGCCGGATGAAATTAATAGATGAGGAGGAAGGCACTTGAGAAATATGCAATTTTCTTTTTCTGTGTAAACAACATCCATCTTTGTTCCTGTGGTGGTATAGTGGCTGTGCTGACCAGCTACATTAACAGTTTGCCCCCAAACATATTTTTATTAATTTGGCCTATTTATTTCCAGTAGTTTTGAATCGAGGAAATTGCTATTCTGTTCTTGCTGATCAAGTAATGGAACTGTAGCCAAAGCCTCCATTCATTTTCTCCAAATGTTCCTGCTGCAGTGGAAGGAAACACAAATTTGTAACATTCAAGCAAGTATGCATGTAGGTAAAAACCTACCAATGAATCATTTCACCCTGTGTGTGGTATAAGTGAGAAGATTGATGTGCTGATAATTAATGAAAATAATTCATGCTGTATCCTTCTTTCCATTCTGGTTTTATACAGT
>CAIGQQ010013581.1:0-19352 GCA_903798035.1 Danio albolineatus
TCAGATATAAACTCAAATGTCAGACAAAATCAGTTTCACAAATCACGCATTCCAGGTACAATGAAGAAGAAGAAGAAGAAAACAAAAATAAAGAAGTAAAGTTTAGATAAAAGTAGTGGTTCAGAGTCCAAGTTCGATGTTCAACACTCAAAAGTTCTTTTTAGCTCCATTTCGATGTGAAAAAAATCCAAAAAAATCAGTCCAGATAGAGCAAAGTCCAAAAATGAATAAAAACAAAAATCTGAGCGCAGTGAAAGTGCAAGAATGTTTTGTCCTACCAGTTCAGTGAACTACAGATTACTTTACTTCCAGTCACAATCTTTGAGAGAGGTTGGCTCGCCATGTCCAGACCACCGAGAAAGCATCCACGGCAGGGACAGATCGGGATTTCGACGCAGAAATATCGAAAGGGATCACACACACACAGAAAAAAAAACCCCGGCCAAGGAGAGATAAAGATGAACAAGGAGAATAAAGAAGGTGTCTCGATTAAGTATGATAGTTTTCAGTTGTCTCGTGCGATTCTATAGATTTCACTCGCACTTCTCTCGTTTCACTCTATCACTTGTTATCAGCTTCCTATGCTTAAAATCTGAAATCCTACAGATTTCCTTCAGTCAGTCAAAGAAAAATATGATTTTTAGATCGTTTGAATGATCTAAACTGCTGTCTCAAAGTGTATAATGTTATTCAATCTGCTCGCGCTGCTTAATCCAACTGACTCTCCGTCACCGTCGGCTCTCTCACACACGCAAGGGGGCGGAGCTAACCTCCGACCTCAACCAAGTCAAAACTTATTTTATTCTCCATTTATTATTATTTAAACATTTTATATAAAATATAAAGGAACTTTATTCAATATATCTTATTTTAATAATAAAATAAAATGTTAGAATATAAAATAAACTATTTATAATTTGTTTTAGTACCCTAGTCAGTGAGCTGGGTTACACATGACTTAAAGGCAAGTTTCTCCTGTTAGAACGTCCATCTGAGAGCATGAAGGTCAGATAGAAAGCAGAGCGTCAGCAACTTGCATGCCCTGCAGTCTCCAATAAAAGAAAAAAAATAGACTTTTCTGTCCCTTTTATTCTGTCAATACTCTGGGCAGGTCCTTAAGACACTTTAAAATAATGAAATGCATAATGACTGTCCGATTCTATTCATATTTCTGCATCTAAATGCGCACAAAGTTAAAAGAAAAGAATGTTCAAAAGACATGGCAGGACGCATTTCATTTACTAAATTTAGTACAAAGTTTGGAAAATGCATTTTTTTGCTTATCTTCAGTTCAGTCTGTCTAATCCGCTCTAATTACAATGATAAACACTGCATAATTCATGTTGCACTGTCCTTTTTGCAATACATAATTAATATATGTTTAATAAATTCCAGCACAGAGCTGACACTTGTGTCCCAGCCAATTATCATCCTTAGTAAAAGTGTGTGAGACTCTCGGAAGAACTACTTATACTTTATAATGTAATTTAAGAAAAGGTCATACAATCTAAGTGGCATTGTCACATCTAGCATACAACATTTTTAGTGTTTCCTCTCTCATTTACAAATTTGCTTTAAAGTAGTCCCCCGTAGTCGCTAATTTTATCACTGCAAATTCAAATCTGTTCAACCAAAACGACATGTTAAAATGTTTTCCCACCAGTGAAATGATATCTTCTTGGTTTAAAATGACTTCAATAGAACTCTACAACCTAACCTCAAATATAAATGGATTTATGAACATGCAAATTAGCATCCTGCCTCTATTCTGTCACATCAACTCTGATAACCTGCTTCATAGTCTCAGCTTCAAACATCACCCCTTACAAACTCTTGGCTGTATGTCTGATGCATATGGAATTTCACATCTGTCTTCTCATTGGATGAATCCTACAGAATCCTTCAGATCTTTTAGATAATTATGCCCTATGAAAAATATCAATAAATTAACAGTTACCCACAGTTTAGATTGTTTTTTTATTTTTGATCTTTTTCTATTTTCCCCTCAAAAAATATATGATATAAAAGCAGCATCTGAAAACAGCAATGTAGATGTTTGCACAAGCTCTGATTTGACACGTTTATTTATGTTTAATTTATGTTATATTTACACTTTATAGTTGATTGCTTGAAAACAGTCAGTAACAAAGATGAACAAGAGTGTCAGAGTTACTTTCAATTCTGATTACACTGAAGTTCTTTACTCTTTACACTGCCAGACACATAAAAGTAAGTGATCATTTTAGTCTTTGGTTTAACTACTTAAATGGGTAACACTTTATTTTGATGGTCTATTTGAGTATTAGTAGACTGTCTACTTATTATCTGTTGATACTGACATTCAACAGATGTTTAACTGACTATAAGAAACTTTGCAAGTACATGTTAACTTACACTAACCCTACCCCCAACCCTAACCCCAACCTAACAGTCTACTTATAATCTAATGAGAATTAGTTGCAATGTAACTTAAATTCAACAAACGGACCATCAAAATAAAGTGTGACCATTAAATGTTTTGGTTCATCATCTCATGCGACTACAATGTAAAAAGAGATTAGCTGACTGTACTTTAAAAACAATTTTAGGCACAGATTTCAAACCTATGCTGCATCTCAATCCGCATACTATCCATCCTAAATAGTATTTGAAAATAGAATTAGTATGTCCCAAAAACTAGTATGTTGAAAAGAGTATATCAAAGGTTCCAGGATGGTTTACTATTTCCGGTAAAAGTTGTATGTGTAGAAGCGTCCATACTCTAACCGCTGATATTGCCCACAGTACATTGCGCTTTGGAGATGAATTTGATTAGAACTACAAAAGCGGGTGAAAAGTGTAAATAAACTACAAATATGATGGGCGCATGAGACCAACCTTCAAGTAGAGTGGCTTCGGTAAAGATGTTTGTACGACTGTTAGTTAATATCTATCCCATTGTAAAATATTTAAATAGCGTTTTCTATGTTATATATCTGCAACAACAATACTGAACTTATATAAAGACGTGTTTGGACATTAACATCTGAATGCATAATTATTCAAAGACCTGAGGAGTTTTCTCTGCATGAAGGACTCGTGAATGGGAGATTACCCTGCTGCTGCTGCTTCTCCAATAAGGTAGGAAATTTAATTACGACAGAAAAGTGGATGATTGAGAGGCTCGTAACTAAGTAACATAACGATCTCTTAACATGGAAGTAGTATGTTCCAAAGCTTGCATACTCTTCTGTTACACACTAATATATATCAGTATATATTTTTATTTCACCAAAAAAGTACATACTTTTAGGGGGTAGTATACGTATGTGAATTGAGACACAGCATCAGTTCCTGGAGGGCCACAGCTCTGCACAGTTTGGTTCCCACCGAAATTAAACACACCTGACCAAACTAATTGAATGCTTTAGTTACAGCCACGTCACCTAGACCGGTTTGGACCAGTTTGGTCACACACATACACACACAGTGACCAGAACTAACTAAAATAATAAACGGTTGTGATTTCCTTATATGGCCGACCCTGTCTTCTGCTTCCCACAATCCGAACGAACTTTATTCAAAGTTACTCACTGAAGCTAAGCAGGGCTGAGCCCGGTCAGTACCTGGTTGGGAGACCACATGGGAAAATTAAGTTGCTGTTGAAAGTGGTGTTAGTGAGGCCAGCAGTGGCGCTCAACCTGCTGTCTGTGTGAGTCCTAATGCCCCAATAAAGTAAAAGGGACACTATACTGTTAGTGAGTGCCGTCTTTCGGATGAGACGTTAAACCGAGGTCCTGACTCTGTGTGGTCATTAAAAATTCCATGGCACTTCTTGTAAAGAGTAAGGGTGTAACCCTGGTGTCCTGGCCAAGTTCCCTCGATTAGCCCTTACCCATCATGGCCGCCCAATCATCCCCATCCACCGAATTAGCTCTATCACTGTCTCTCTACTTCTGCCAATAGCTGTGGTGTGGTTAGCACTGTTGCCATTGTCATGTGGCTGCCATCGCATCATCCAAGTGGATGCTGCACACTGGTATTGGTGTGAAGAGACCCCCCCTCCCTCACAATACACAATAAATGCGCTACATATACACACACACACACACACACACACATCACATTACATTTGGGCTTGTCTCAATATTAGGTGTTAACTCTCAGAACGAACCCCGGTCACACTTTATTTTGATGGTCCGTTTGTTGAATTTAAGTTACATTGCAACTAATTGTCATTATATTATAAGTAGACTGTTAGGTTAAGGTTAGGGTTGGGGTAAGGGGTAGGGTTAGTGTAAGTTGACATGTACTTGCAAAGTCAGTTAAATGTCTGTTGAATGTCAGTATCAACAGATATTAAGTAGGCAGTACTAATACTTAAATTGACCATCGAAATAAAGTGTTAACAAAACCCCATCTTGCAAGCTGACAGAAGCTTTTACATGTTTGTGACTGCAGGAAATCGCTGAGGCCCTTTTTGGTACACAGCAGATTTAAGAACAAATTATTCTGTAATAATGTTAACTGATAAAACAGCACATGGTTTGACTTTAAGCATATAAAACCCCCTGCATGATTAATGCGTGCCATGCTGGTCTCTCACCAGAGAGCAAGTGTTTGGGCAGCAGAAGTAGCCCAAGGTCAGAAGAGGTGCTTGGTGAACTCACACTCACACAACAGCAGACATTGCCACAGCAGGTTTTCCTATTAAAACCTCACACCTTTCAGTCACAGGTGACAGTGAGGTGCTTAACTGAGGAGATGGCGACTGGCACGCTGAGCTGAGGACACGCATCGATTAAAAACGCTATTTAAAAACTACTTGTCATAGTTTGTCCCTGCTTTGAGAAGCACCATATGGGTTAAAGATGAGGAATTCCCCCGGGGGAAACGTGTTGATTATCTCTGGCCGCAAGTTAGACCCTCAACTGGCCTGCGGACACAATTAATCACATGACCCACTGCAGCGAGATTAATTCAGAACGGCTTGGACAACAGACCCTTCTATTCAATCACGGATGAAAATCTAACAGAGACGGCCAATGATACGAGTGTACACAGAGACTAATGAGGAGATGAATGCTGCTGCACAGGGAGAGCAAATCAAACAAACAAACAAACAAATAAACAGATGCCCTTGCTAGGCAGATTTGGGTGAAGTCGAGCATTAGAGACAGAATGTGCCGTCCACCAGCTGCTTGTAGTCAGACTTGTTACTGCAGAACAACTGTAACTCTACACTCCCACAACATCCCCCTCATAATCGCCATGACAACATGACGCTTGGTCATCATCATCACCACTATGCTCACCCTCAGCACATGAAAACAACGAACTGAGATAATTCATTAAATTCAAATCAATTTACCTTTATTTGTATAGCGCTTTTCCAGTGTAGATTGTGTCAAAGCAGCTTCACATAGAAGGTTATAGTAAATTGAAACAGTGTCAGTCCAGTTTTCAGTGTTGAAGTTCAGTTTAGCTCAGGTCAGTGTTGTTTAATATTCACTACTGAGAGTCCAAACACTGAAGTAAATCCATCGATGCGCAGCTCTACAGGTCCCAGACCATGCAAGCCAGTGACGACAGGGGCAAGGAAAAAACTTCACCAATTGGCAAAAGTGAAGAATAAAAAACCTAGAGGGAAACCAGGCTCACTTGGGCACGACCATTTCTCCTGTGGCCAATCGTCTTGTGCAGAGCTGCAGTCTAGACGCCGGAGGCTGGAGAAGCTGGACGTAAGAGAGACTCGTCTGTGCTTGGAGAGTCACAGGAATCAGTCTCATGCTCTCCACTCCTCCATGCACCACAGCAGTTGCTCAGGATACGGCCTGGTCCAGGATTATGGAACCTTGGGATCATCTCGTCACGGGTCTTGGATCGCTCCAGTGGTGCTACAAAGTCTCTGGGGGCCGTGAGACGGGTATCCCCAGGTGGAAATAGTGAATAAAGAGAATAATTAGCGTAGCTGCTGTTCACAGTGTATAGAAATGAGATGCGTAATTATTACTAACATGCATGAACAATTCACACATGCACATCACAGAGTCCCAAATAAATTAAAACTGTGTGGTTTAAAAGGTCCCGTGAAGTGCTTTGAAATGTGCATGTTTATTCGATATTTGACATAATCTCGACCAAAACACAAAGAGAGGGTGGGATAGTGTAGCTCCTCCCGTTTTTCAGTAGTGTTTTGTTTTATCACAGCTCTGTTATTGAGAGTGGTTAAGCTCAAGAGCCATGTTGAAGGGGGAGGGGCATGATTGATACTAGAGAGAAATCGATTGGTTATGATTGGAACCAAGTGACGAACCACAAGCTTTGCACTTTCATGTCGGTTTTATATCTCCTAAATGGTAGGTCACTGTTTTTGAGCACACTAGCTTATAGATATCTTAAAAACTAACAATACTGATACTAACATAAAAAATAAATAAAACTTTTTTTTAATTTCATGGGATATTTAAAGGGGCAGCTTTTTAATTGTGTTATTAATTAGTCGCCATAATGTTGTTCTAAACCCCTGAGACCTTCGTTTGTTTTTGGAACACAAATTATAGTATTTAAGGTGGAATCTGAGAGCTTCCTCATCCTCCATAAAGAGCAATGTTTGAAACATACCAACAGACAAACAACAAATATCGGTTTCTTTTCCTCAGTGTCAGTATATAGCACAAGTTCATGAGCACAATGCAGTGATGAATATCTCCACACAGCAAATTATGAGGTGTTGAATTTCTGGTGTAAGGCCCTGTAGTGTTAAAATCAAAATGTACACATACTGTTTTCAACACTGATGTGGGTTAAATTAAACACTTAAACCAGGGGTGTCTAAACTCGGTCCTGGAGGGTCGGTGTCCTGCAGATTTTAGCTCCAACTTGTCTCAACACACCCGCTAGAATGTTTCTTGAAAGCCTCGTAGAAGCTTGATTAGATAGCCCAGGTGTGTCTGATTGGGGTTGGAACTAAACCTTGCAGGACACTAGCCCTCCAGGACCGAATGTGGACACCACTGGCTTCAACATTCATTTTGGTAAGGCAGAATAAAATAGTTTTGTTGACATTTTATATTATTATTATTCCAGGGTGTTAAAACATTCAAATATACACTTTTCTTTAAAAGTATCATGTGGAAAAAAATATTAACTTTTACTCAACTCAAGTTTAAAGAAAAAAAATTAAAAGAAGAATTTATGCTAAATATGACCTGTCAGCGGTGATAGAGTATTTAATCTAGCTTAGTGTAAAATTATTTACTCTGCTTAAGTGTATATATTCAACAATTTGTTAAGTGTAAATTATACACTTGGCTGGTGGTACTCATATATACACATCAGAAGAGAGGGTAATTTAACACCTCTGGAGTTATATGAGTACTGGACAATCTGCCCTGCAGGTGTTAAAAATCTTTAATGTGGTGTGTATTTTTACACTAAATTACTTTACACTGCAGAGGTGTATATATTCAACACTTTTGAAAGTGTAACCTGGTGTAAGCTGGTGGGACTTCAACATGAGGAACATGATGAAATCAGTGATCTGTAACAGAAAATTATACATGCTATTTATATATTTATATAACAACATGTATAGGGCGCCACGGTGGCGTAGTGAGTAGCACATTCGCCTCACAGCAAGAAGGTCGCTGGTTGGAGCCTCGGCTGGGTCAGTTGGCATTTCTGTGTGGAGTTTGCATGTTCTTCCCATGGTTGGGTGGGTTTCCTTCGGGTGCTCCGGTTTCCCCCACAGTCCAAAGACATGTGGTACAGGTGAATTGGGTAGGCTAAATTGTCTGTTGTGTATGAGTGTGAATGAGAATGTATGGATGTTTCCTAGAAATGCTGGATAAATTGGCGGATAAGTTGGCGAATCATTCCGCTGTGGCAACCCCTGATTAATAAAGGGACTAAGCTGACAAGAAAATGAATGAATGAATGAACAACATGTATAATTTTCTGTTACAGATCACTGATTTCATCATGTTCCTCCTTGTCAGTCGCCCAACTAGAAAACTTGTAGGTAAAGGAAATGTTGAGTTTACCACTCAAAATAATGATTTTATTGTGATGTTTATGTGCACCCAACATGCAACACATGAAAGTGCACCCAGTGACACTTAGGGCAAGAAACAGTTGAACAAAGTTTGTTTTTTGTGTGCTTTGATAACATTAGCTTGATAACATTCTGACTGAACCACTGAAGGTATATGGTCATTTTGACCAATTGTTTATTAGAAAGATTCAAGAGTCTGGAATCTTGCCATCTATGGAGGTTGAGGGAGCGCTCAAATTTTACCTAAAATATTGTAATTTGTGTCCTGAAGATGAACAAAGGTCTCTGGGGTTTGGAACAAATTGAGGGTGTGCAGTTATTGACAATTTCCATTTTTAACCTTTTTATCGCTGCAGGGCTTTTGACAATGTGACATTGTAAGGATGCATTTTTCCAGAAAACACAATTTTGGAACAACCAACGTCTCTTGCTATGGCCAAAAGAACCATCCCTTTAGCCTTTTCTTACCTTACATTCAGTCACCTTTGAAAAACTCACCATCTTGCAAAATCAATGTTAAAAAAATCAAGTTCCCCTTCGGGAGGGGAACTTCAATGCTATGTGGAAAAATTCCACTATGGGGATTTCGTTCAGAAAGCCAATCATCTGAAAGAGTATGTAAACGGGCCAATGAAATGCCAATGAGTTGGCAGCTTCAGCTTGCGCAGCTGATGCTTGTTGCAATCAATTTGGCAATAAAAGCACAGCGATAGCAGAGCTGAGCATCCATTTTCGCTTCAGAGTCTTTCACGAAGCTTCTGAGAGAGTCATGAGGGTTCCTCCAGCTGTATTACACAGAGAGAGGGAACGAGAGCGGTCTCCCGGTCCAGAGTGTGTGACACGCAGCGGCAGACGGTCGAGCTGGGTCCTCCCTTGCCTGGCGTTCTTTGGGTCCGGTCCTCCAGAGCGGTTTGTATTGTTGCGATCCTAAAAGAGCAACACGGTCGTGCAGCACGTCTTTTTCAAGACGGCGCTCCGACTGTGCGTTTCTGGATGCGGTGGTTTCTTAGGTAACCTACCGGCTTCGGTGGTTAATACCATCACTCAGGCTAGAGCCCCCTCTACGAGGCGCGCCTACGCCCTGAAGTGGAGTCTATTCACTGAGTGGTGCGTCTCTCGCAGAGAAGACCCCCGAAACTGCCAGATCAGCGTTGTGCTTTCTTTTCTTCAGGAGAAGCTGGAGAGCAGGCTGTCGCCCTCCACACTGAAAGTTTACGTGGCCGCTATCTCCGCTCATCATGATGCGATAGATGGCGGCTCCGTGGGAAGGCATAACCTCATCATCCGGTTCCTCAGAGGTGCTAGGCGATTAAATCCACCCCGCCCCCCTCTCATGCCCTCTTGGGATCTCGCCCTCGTTCTCACGAGCTTGCGCGGAGATCTGTTCGAACCACTCGAATCAGTATCTTTAAGATTTCTGTCCCTGAAGACAGCTCTGCTGGTCGCGTTGGCATCGATTAAGAGGGTCGGGGACCTGGAGGCATTTTCGGTCAGTGACTCGTGCCTGGAATTCGGACCGGCTAACTCTCACGTTGTCCTGAGACCCCGGCCCGGCTATGTGCCCAAGGTTCCTACCACACCGTTTAAGGATCAGGTAGTGAGCCTGCAAGCGCTGCCCACGGAGGAGGCAGACCCAGCCCTTCATCTGCTGTGTCCAGTTCGCGCTTTGCGAATCTACGTGGAACGCACTCAGAGCTTTAGATCATCTGAGCAGCTCCTCGTCTGTTATGGTGGTCGGCAGAAGGGAAGTGCCGTGTCAAAACAGAGGTTGGCCCACTGGATAGTGGATGCCATCTCCCTCGCTTACCAAAGCCAGGGCGAGCCGTGTCCCCCAGAGGTGCGAGCGCACTCCACTAGGAGCATTGCTTCCTCTTGAGCGCGTGCACACGGTGCCTCTCTAACAGACATCTGTAGAGCTGCGGGCTGGGCGACACCTAACACATTTGCAAGATTCTACAATCTGTGAGTGGAGCCGGTTTCCTCAAGGGTATTAGGTAACCTTTGGTGATTGGGGAAACACTCGGTGAGGTGTTGTAACACGCTTGCTGCGCCATTCTCCTTAACACGGAGGTACGTGCGCCTTTTTTACTCTGTCAGTAAAGTTCCCCGCTTAGGTGAGCCCTGCAGAGATTCCTCCGAGGCCCCCAGCATCTGACTCAGCGGAGGAGTCAAACGCTGGCCCGTTACGTTGTAGGTCTGCCCGCTGGTCAGCCCGCGTTCTGGGTATAGGTGCCCGCTATGTGCGATCCCCGCTGGTGATCCCATATGCATATTTAGCCACGATGCTGTCCCCCTTCTCAGGCAGGACCCGTGTCTTCCCTCACAGCTAACCATCTTATATTCATATGCGTACTCCCCTTTTCAGGGCTAGTCCTTATGTTTTCTTGCCACCAGTCTCCCCACTCGGGCAGCAGGTGGCCTCCGCAGCGTCCTCCCTATCGGGACTGCACGCTTTCCCAACGTACTGTCGTATCAATTCCTAGAAATTACTAGATGTCTTGCGACTCCCGAAAAATATATCTAAATCCGTAAATCTTCTGTTGAAGTGGGATAAGTAAGGGCCAGGGAACACGTTGGAAGACCGCGCCTCCGGTGATGCAGGTGCGCTCACGCTCTACTCAGCCTGGCTAACCTCTCATCGGGGGCAAGGTAAGGTCCATTCATTGTGGCGTTTTCCATACATTTCCCCATAGTGGAATTTTTCCACATAGCATTGAAGTTCCCCTCCCGAAGGGGAACGCTCCGGTTACTAAAGTAACCCTCGTTCCCCGAGGGGGGGAACGGAAATGCTATGTTCCGTCGCCACAATGAATGCCCCTTAGCTGCTGGGGTGAAAGTCTCTTCAGCTCAAAAAGGATGCTCAGCTCTGCTATCGCTGTGCTTTTATTGCCAAATTGATTGCAACAAGCATCAGCTGCGCAAGCTGAAGCTGCCAACTCATTGGCATTTCATTGGCCCGTTTACATACTCTTTCAGATGATTGGCTTTCTGAACGAAATCCCCATAGTGGAATTTTTCCACATAGCATTTCCGTTCCCCCCCTCGGGGAACGAGGGTTACTTTAGTAACCGGAGCGTTAGGCTGATTGATGTGGTATATACAGTACTAATGCTGGATACTTTCTACTAAGATGCCTTTCTTTCATGACAGAAATGAGCCTGCTACTTTGGCAGCTGACTCACTTGTGATATAAAATATGCACAAAGTAATTTAATATGCAAACATGCTTTCATTGGAGAACACGATTTACTTCCTGTTCTCCTTCCTTTAACCTCATTTCAACTCTGACACTATGGTTTCCTGTGCATGATCCAGTATCTCCAGAGGTCTCGGGTTGAAAGGGTTTATGGTGGGGTAAGATGAGGTCGCGACCACCTATATCTAGTCACAGCCCTTCTCATACCTCAAAAAGTAGGCTAAGCAAACTACTGAGCAAAATCTAGCATCAAAATTTACTATTTAAAATGGAAGTATCTATTATGTAAGATTGAACGATTATTACAATAAAAAAAAACATTTAAATATCTACTCGCAGTGCTGTCTACAGCTGGCTATGCATCACAAACCGAGAAAATGATTTAGCACAAGGACAAACACATCCCAGCTCCCATTGTAATCAATTAATTTCAAAGGGGAAAATGAAGAGAGGAATACACCGGATTGGGTATTTTTAGAAACAAACAAAAGAACAAAGAAACAATGTTGCTCTTGTTTTTCCCTATTTAAGTAAATGATTAAAACAAATTGCAATAGGAAATGAAAAAAATATTTGTTGTCTCTCAATTATGTACATGTTGATAAACGGAACAATCTCTTATGCAACTGCAGTATTTGTTGATATTATTACTAGTTTAGAAATGTTATGAACTACATTGTCCATGTTAAATAATACATTAAATGTTAATAAATGATACATTACTGATGCATTAATGTTCAATCTTTCATTTATTTTCCTTCGGCTTAGTCTCTGATTCATTAGAGGTGGCCACAGCAGAATAAACCACCAACTATTCCGACATATGTTTTACGCAGTGGATCCTATTCCAGCCACATCACAGTACTTAGAAACACCCATACACTCACATTCACACACGCACACACATGCAATATGGCACAATATAAAAAAATAAATACATAAAATTTACGGTAAAAAAGGCAGCTGTGGTTGCCAATACTTCACTGTTAAAAATACAATGCAAACCAGAAAAGTAATCTCTCATTTCTACAGTAAACTACCATATTTCATTCCCTTATAGAGGTAATTTGTCTGTATTCTGGATTACCAACATCTACATATCACTTTTGTAACATATATACACAGTAACGCAGGCAGTGATGAGAAAATTACATAATGAACCAATGCTCATCACAAACAACTTTTCCCACAAGCAGAACAGTGTATAAGTGTATAGAAGGTGCTCAGTGTCATTCACACAGCTACCAAACATCAATATGGTAACACGCATAAAGTTAAAGTCATGAAATTAACAAAATTAACATTAACAGTTTATCAACATTATATGTATCAGAAATCTCTAATGTACATAGCTGATGGGAAAATAAATAAATAAATAAATAAATAAATAAATAAATCGAAATGCTAATGTCAACAGAAAGCCTAAAAAGTGTTGTGCCATGCAAATAATTCTGGAAAAGTTAATTTACGGTTATTCGTCGAATATATTAAGGAAACATAGCATTAACCAGATTATGGATTTTTACTGTAGCAGTTTTTTTACCATTGAAATCTCAGCCATTTTTTACAGTTTCTTCAATTCACCTATAGCGCATGTCTTTGGACTGCGCTGAAAACCGGAGGAAATCCACACCAGAACATACAAACTTTCACACAGAAAAGCCAATGGGACCAGCCGGGACTTGAACCAGCGGCCTTCTTGCTGTGAGGAAACAGTGCTAACCACTAGGCCACCATGCCGCCCCATACATTAATGTTTTCATCCAATTTAAGAAGAAAAAGTGTTGCAAAAGGGTATGAATTAAAACAAGAAATTTCCATATTTTTGCAGAAACTCAACAGAAGCCCCCTCTTGAACGTTTGTTTAAGCCAAAATTATATGTTCTTTTTTCGATCTGTATAGCATTGTAGGCTCATAGTCAAATTCACAGCATTGTTTGGACAGAATTGTTTGCATAAACAAGCGTTTAGCACACACCCTGGCCTACAAATGCCCATCCATGCATCATGACTTAAAACACATAAAAATCTTTGTATTCTTTAAGCAAAAGTACAAATGAGGGTTCCATCAACTGATATTGTAAAATCCAATGTCAGTTCTGTTCAACTTGTTTTCCTGACTGAATTGCGAATCGACACCCTCAAGGTTGCCATCTTATGGATAAACTCATTGCAGCAAACAAAAATAAAAATGCCTACAGTAAGTGTCATCTGCACATTCAAGTCTGCATGGTTTCAAAAATCCAGTGGTGTTGGTACTTGTACTTCTGATAATAAAATTCACATCACATGCTCTTTTCACTGACCCTTGTGTGCACATAATATGTGAAGTATACCTCAGGCTTCAGGAACATTGTGGCCCCCAGTTAAGAACTATTGATCAAAATTTATTTTTAGAAAAATGTATATATTATTTCATTCATTTTCCTTCAGCTTAGTTCCTTTTTTATCAGGGGTCGTCACAGTGGACTGATCCACCAACTATTCTGGCATACATTTTATACGGCAGATGCACTTCCTGCTCAGTGGTTAGCACTGTTGCCTCACAGCAAGAAGGTCACTGATTTGAGTCCCAGCTGGGCCAGTTAGCATTTCTGTGTGGAGTTTGCATGTTCTACATGTGTGGATTTCCCCACAGTCCAAAGACATGCGATGTGTGAATCGAATAACCTAAATTGGCCATAGCCGGGTTGTGGTGGGAAGGGCATGTGCTGATAAAGTGTATGCCAGAATAGTTGGCAGTTCACTCCGCTGTGGTGATCTCTGTTAAATAAGAGAAGGAAAGTCGAAATAAGTCGAAGGAAAATTAATATATAATATTCAAAGGAACATAGTATTTATTTTACAATCACAAACTGTATTTATTTTATTTTAGATTTGTATTGTTTACCTTCTCTGCATCTGTTTGAATCAGTCACTAGCAACGATTGAATCGATTGTTTTGGGATGTGGGCTAGAGCTCAGCATCATAGCAAAAGTTCAGGAGATCATATGTTTGAGTTTCTTCCAGAGCTGTGAGACTCCACAATCCGTCAGCACTTTTCTCAATGTGAGGCTCTAATGACTAAAGAGAAGAGGTGACAGGAGAGCGGCTGAAAGAGTGAGGAGCAGAGAGGGACTGCTGTGTGCTGCGGCCTCATGCCTCACTGCCCTTCTGTCTCTGCCCGCTCTCAAATGCCACAGCACTCTGCCCTTGCTGTCTGGCACTTCCCCCTCACCTGCTTCATCTGTCCTCTGCCTTTTTCCCTGCCCTCTGGACAACTGTCATAAATCACTTCTCCGGCCCTGCCTCGTGGCTCAACTTGTACTGAGCTTTTAGCCCAAGACCTCAACCCCTGTTTACTTCTTTTAGCCCCTGGGTGACAGCGAGTCCCTTACTGCGTCCATGAGGCTGGTGTTCCAATTCTACCAAAGTGTCCACAGGGGCACATTATTTGGAAAAAATAGGTCTTAGAAAGCACTTCCTGGAATTATGAAAATATCCAACATAGGCTCATTCTGGAAATGTAGCCCTATATACATTTCTGGAGATCGGGAATTAAGTAGCCAGAAGTATGTATGGCTGCATTTTATCTTTAAAGCGAACACTACAGGGCGGTATGACGCCGTTCCTTTTCTCGCTAACCAGCTGACTGCTTACCTCCATAAGGATGGCTTTCCTGCTATCACCAGTTTGTCCAGTAGCTCGGTTTGAGTCTGGCGAAAAACAGTTCCAGAAAGCAGGCAAGACAAAAACAGAAACCAAAAAATTTAATAAACAAGTAAATAACAGGGTGAGAATGTGATAAAATCTGAAAACGTGGTAAAAGTCAGATGAGGGCTTTTCATTTTCTGAACTGCTTTTTGCTGTTGGTTGGGTTTAGAGTAGTGGCTGGCACTGGTCAATTGGTGCTTTTAAAAACACTATTGGTTGGGTTTAGGGAAGGAGGAGGGTGGGTCAGTCGATTGGCCCATCAATCAGTCATATAGTTAGTCAATCGACAGTAGCATCTGGTGGATTTACGCGAGAACCGTATGCAAATGGCATTCGGCAGACAAATTTGATATCTAAAAAAAAGTGTACACAGCGGCCTCGGGTGGATTTTACGAAAACAAAAACGGCAAATAAAATGTATCTCCTGGGACTTATCTAGCACTCTCCAGAAACGTAAATAGCTGTATCTATAGAAGTCTTTAGAATGAGCCTGGGTTGGAAATTATCCATCTGTCTGTCTGCCTGCCTGCCTGTTTTATATTAGTAATTTTACAAAAGGTTTCCCTTAGTTAATCTGAATAATCTTCTTTTGGCATTTTTATCTATAAATACTTGAAAAAAAAATTTTCACAGCATTTACAAAAATGTTAAGAAACACAACAGTTAAGTGTTTCTTGGTCACCAAATCAGTAAATAAGAAGGATTTTTGAATTATCATGATCATATAAATAGATTATATAGAATTAAAAGAGTTCAGGTTCCCACTTTCTTGACAAAGCAGTCTAATTTTTAAAAATGTCATAGTTACAAACCTGTAAAATTCAAGTAAATGAATAAAATGTAAACAATAATAAATAGTGCAACAATTATTTTTTGTAAAAATGAACAAACAAAATGAATATAAAATGAATCCAGTAAATTACAAACATCTGGGAGTTATGGAGCAGTATTTTATCCTCTGACCTAAGATGTGTTTAATATTTTAATATTATTGAGATAAATGGAAAACTTGGAGCCAAGCAGGTCAAAAAACAAACAAACAAAAAAATCACTTATGTACATAAATTTATTATATAAATTTATACTAAATAAAAATGTCAATCAGTGTGATATTTGGTTTCTGGATAATGTAGTGAAATTTATTTCCTTCATAATTCTCCTAAATACATCCATGTACAAAAGCAGCAAAGCAAGAAGTAAGGTGAGCATTACCTCATGTATACAGGCAGGAATAGCGCCTTCGCCTTAACAAGGGGGTCGTCAGAATCTGACAGTGTTTCCATGGTGATGGAGAAAATGGATTTTCAGCTGTTCCAGTGGAAATTCTCTCTGGAGAGCTTAGTTTCTCTTTCAAAAACGCAAAAGAGTGGAGGAGAGACAAAAATAGAGATTGACACATGCTCGAGATTGTACTGCGATTATGTCATCTGCAAATGTCTAGTGTGTCTGTGTGTTTACTAATGGGAGTCCATTAGAATTCTAGCATTTGCACACTTAGTCAATTTCAATCAATGGATAAATGAGGGTCTGAGAATTAAATGGAGAGATGGTTTTACAGATGATCTACTGGGGGAAAAAGACTCCTGGGTGCCGTTTCAAAGGTCTTATTGTTGCCATGGCATCAGGACACTGTAGCTGACGGCAAAAATAAACAAATAAATAAATAGCAACAGTCTAACATGAGAACGAACAAAGAAGAGTATAGCACAGCATCATACAAATATTAACCCTACATAATTTAATCTCAGATCTTAAAGAAATAGTTCAGACAAAACTGAAAATTGTCATCATTTTATTCTGTCATCATTTTTCACATTCTATCATTCTATCAAATTTGTATTAACATTCACTCGATGAAAGACATTTCTCTTAATGAAAAATCGTATTGATTGATTAATTTTTTTTAATGATTATTTTGATTTTTGGTTACATTTTCACTTATCCTATACACTCTTAAAACAAACGGTTCAATATAGAACCAAAAACGGTTCTATGAAGCGCTTCATATATGGAACCCCAAAAAGGTTCTATATAGAACCATTTTAAGGGTTCATTAAATAGAACCCCAAATGGTTCTTTGAATTCAAGTTAGATGGTTCTATTTAGAACCATTTAAGGGTTCTTTTTATTTATTATTGAATTATTGTTACTTATTAATAAATAAAAAATAAAACCAATCCAGACAATTCAAATTGTTTAAATTTATTCAATTCATTATACAAAATATTTTTTTAAATATTTAAAATTGCACCTCTGCATACTTTGCATTGGACAGCAGATCTACCTTAACAGTTTAATGGAATTCAACACTGTTATTGTAATGACTTCACTTTTATAAGCTTTTTTACTGTTTGAACAAATACAGAGCTTAACTTTCACACATCTCTAAACGGAAGAGAAATATATCACAATGCAGATGGAAACAATACACAAACAATCAAAACATCTATTAAATAACACTACAATTTCAAAAAGTGGATGGTACCTGCATGTATTGGTCATCACAACATCCATTTTTATACATAATTTAATAAGAAACATCACTAAAACATTGCAGAATGATTAGACAAAACACTGCAAACAGCCATTCCACAACCTGTAGCATGTCCATGTCTGTCAGCCTCTCTTATAAGGTAAATAGTTTTGTCCATGGGTGGCACAGTGGCTCACTGGTTAGAACTGTCACCTCACAGCAAGCAGGTCACTGGTTCGAGTCCCGACTGGGCCAGTTGTCATTTCTGTGTGGAGTTTGCAAGTTCTCCCAGTGTTCATGTGGGTTTCCTCTGGGTGCTCCGGTTGACCCCACAGTCCAAAAGCATGTGTACGGTATAGGTGAATTGGCCATAGTGAGTGAATGTGTGTAGATCTACTGTATGAGAGAGTATATGGGTTTCCAAGTGCTGGGTTGTGGCTGGAAAGGGCAGATTAGTTGGTGATTCACTCCTCTGTGGTGCCTCTGATAAATGAGGAAGTAGAAGGATAGCGAGTGAGTGTTGTCCATTGTAATACTGACACTTCAAGACTTGGTGGAATCAGGAGAGCTGCTGAATCCTGGATGGTGTAGGACCTTTGGATTTCTGTAAAACAATATTTTAATGTTGAGTACTTTTAACCAATTAACATGTCATCAAATAGAATTACAGTTATAATCAATACAATTAAAGTGTGTGTGAGTGTGTGTGTGTGTGTTTGGGGCAAATAGTATGTAGTATAGTGTGTAGTTACCTTCTGCGGTTTCCTCTGCTGGTCCAATGAGACTGTCATGGAGCACTACCTTCTTTCCGTCCCTTTTTGGGCCATTTTTTTTAAAGATGTTTCTGTGTTCTTCACCAAGTTTTCTATGCAGCATCCTAAATGCAAAAAAACCATTTTGTTTACTTCATGTGTAAGTTTCCAAATGACATATTTTCAGCAATACAAGTTTCTTAAAGTCATCATGGACGCAAAACTATTTGGCACACAATGTAACAGTGTTTACTCACAAGCTGTGGCACTCCAAGAAGAAGAAACTGCTCCATTAGTTCTGCAAACCTCTCCATAATCTGTACTCTGGAAAAGGGTGTTCATTCGGTTCTTGACTTATGAGTATCTGGTGTCGCATTCCAGGTCCATCACAATCTGAGGTAGGAAGACAGCATTTTAGAGTGTGTAAATATGAATTTATAATACAGAATTAATCTACCTTTGGCATAAAATGTATTGAACTGAACTTGCCTTGTGTTAAGTTCCTCAGAGTACAGTTCACTTCCTTTTCATCCCATTAATTTGTTTCATTTTGCAAGATGATAGATGAGCTCACCACTGAAATCCTTTCATTTTTAAATTTGTTTTGCAGACATTCCAACAAGGTATCCTGTAGGCAAATTTACACTTTCTTTTAAAACATATTTTCTTTGCAGGACTTTTTAATAAGCAATGACCTTAATATTCTCACTGTACAAACAGCAGCAATAAGTAATAGAACATTTTTGTGATAAATATATTATTTCAGTACACAACAACCAAGTCTGACATATGCATGTTATAAAATACAATATTTACCAGTTGTCCTTGTTGATGATAATTGTGTCACAATTATGGATGTAACGCATGTCCTTCTTTAAGCTGGGATCCTTCCTCTTCAAAGCTATTTGTGTCCTGCAGCCCAGGTTACAATACAATGTTAAAGTCTTTTATAATATTCATTTCATAATACTTAATACAGTTTGTTTAGAATTAAAAGCAATAATACATACCGAGCACAAGATTTACGATGCAGTTCAGTTTCCAGGCTGTTTGAAGAAAAGAAAGATATACATTAAAATATGAATTTTAAACTTATTTAGCACAATATATACATATATGTAGCCTATATTTAACAAGGTTCAACATTTCACAATACATTTAGCCTGCATGTTTGTATGTCCTTCATAAATAACACCTGATCT